>JAQGBW010001368.1:0-26798 GCA_034698625.1 Julus scanicus
AGAAGCTGTATGCAGCACTCTTTCATTAACCAAAATTTCTGCGATCTGACACAAGTATAGAAGAAAATATTTGCAGTATGTTTTTTTTCTTGAAAAGTAATTATTCAACTCGCAATTGGATTTTTATTCTACAGGTGTAATTATAAAACATTAGTAATGCTGCAATATACCTTTGACAAGAGTATATATATATATATATTCAGCTATAATTTCAAACTAAATTAAGGGTGTTAATTAGCCATGTGGTCAGCTGTAAGGCCTTATTCAAATCAAATTGGTTATACGGGGTATATTGGACCACAACATTATGGGGTACAGTGGGACATGTCCCAGCATATCCCAATTAATGTTTTTGGAAAATATTTGTATATTTTCTCATTAATCATAACTTTAAATAAAAACCATGTTTAAATTTCTGTTTTAAAGTAAAAATGGTTCACAATCACAGAAAAAAACACATTTGGACAAGTAAGCAGAAAATATGAAAGCTGCTGTAATTACGGTTAATTTTAATAGTTTTTGTAATTTATACTTGGAATTTTAATTTGACGTGCTGAATTAAACATAATTAATCAATGTGGTGTTCTTTTTCTTGTAAAATTTGTCTTAATTTCGCGTGGACCACTGTACCCCACACCATGTCCCACTGTGCACAGTGGGACAGTCTGCGCAACCAACTTTAATCTTTTCTCGCAAAAAAACTATAGTATAGCTCTAAAACGATGACAAAATGTATACAGATCCTGAAGGCTTGTATATTCCTGTGTTATTGTTTTAAAATGCTACAAATTAAATATTTTTCTCAAAAAAAAATAATAATAAATAAAATGAATTCTAAAAAGTGTACCCACTGTGCCCCGGTCTCCCCCCTATTATACATACAAGGGCTGTCCGTGTGGACATTTGTATTGAAAATTTCACAAAAAATTTCAAAACGCGTTCTAAAAATTCCGCACTAGAGACCCAGAAAATTGTCTGTTTTCAAATTTCGGTTGCTGACAATTTATTATTAACATTTGTCAAAATAAGGTGCTTTTTTTTTTTTGGTAGGGGCTCCAAACCGAATACTGGACCCTATTCCAAAATCCACAGATATGCCATTGATAAACTGGTGCAATGCAATTAACATTATCTAAATCTTCTAAAGTAAAAACCACTTATAGAAAATTGTAAATACTTAAATCTGATGCTATTAGGTTTATTTGAATTTGATATCTAGCTTCAAGTTGCTAAACGAGGTTTCAATTAACGTGATTGTTGCTTATCTAAATTATACAGGAGACGGCAATTGATTTAACGACATATGTTACTGTGATAATATATACATCCTGTACTGTACACATATGAAACTAAACTCACATATAATGTAGTTTTTCCTTATCTCAGGCCCTTTAAACTTTTATATGGTCATATTTTTCTCCATCAACCACATAATATAAATTTAAGTATTTCCGTGTCTTAAGAATTATAAACCCTAAATTCCAAGCTAACGATTTTAAAAATGCAAACACGTCTTGAATATTAATTTGCACTTCTTCCTTATAATAACACATTTGTTATTTTGTCTTTTTTCAAGAAATCAGCACAATTTGTCTTGATCTTACTGCCTATACTAGGTATTGGCGTTGTTTTGTTAATTCATCATTGTTATACACACTATTTTATAACTTACTATTACATGTATAGTAAGTATAGTTAGTTAGTGGAATTTGCCCCCCAGGGGCCAGGACACTCCTCAAGGGTCATCCACGTCTCCGATTGGAAGGCCATATCCTGCTCTCGTACGTATATTAGTTCGATAGCGTTACTAAATTAAATTTAAAATATCAATTTTGATCAAAACAAAATGGCAAGAAACTTAAGGTGGCTGTGATTGGTCTTGGAATAAGGACTCAACCATACTTTTCCTTTGGAGATCACCTAAACGTAATTAAACAACTTTCCACCCCTAAACATATTATATACTTCACTAACTTGATAATGAATTAATAAAGAAATGACAATTCGTCAAGAAAATTACACATCTAGTACATATAAACACATGGCATGTGCGATTAGTGCATCTAAACAAATTCCAAGACATGTATAGATTTCTTTAACAACAGCTGTATTTACAAATCAATTTCATCCTTGGAAAACATATATTTATGAACTGAAGGAGGAGTTTGAAATATAACCTATACGGAAAGCCTTGAATGCTTATTTCACGGTCCTCACCATAATTAACACGACATAACAATTCAATTGTTTGCCCGAATACAAAATTTCTGGTTATTATGCAAGCCAGTTTTCCCGGTTTTATAATTTATGTAATAGACAGCCACGTGTTCAAGCGTGTGGTAAAAAAAGTTCAGTACGTTGTTCACTTCTGCTCCTTGACTTCTACCAGCTTGACTTGATTTTCACCAAGCTATTTTAAGCGGTATAAAACGACAACGCCTCGAGAAGGTTCATATCAAGAAATACATCGGATGCTTTCCCATTTCACAAATTTCAACAAACATGGCAACAACAGGACAACCACCCGTCATAGTCATAGGTGCAGGAGTAAGTGGATTAGCAGCAGTTAAATCTTGTTTGGAGGAAGATTTACCTGTGATTTGTTTTGAAGCGATAGACAGTATTGGAGGATTATGGAAGTTCAGGTATTTTAGTATATATGTACATATGCTTTTGACAAAGGCCCATAATAGAAACTTCTCCATTGATTGGTGGAACTGTCTTCATTGATGGAAGAACATGGATAATTAAATAATTTACCTGTTGTAATTATTTCAATAACCATTTTAATCTTATTTCTCTTTGGAATATTGGGTCCATTCATCAATCAAAGTGAATTGTAAAATGTGATGGCATCATGATTTTAAAAATTGCCAACTAACCCATTTGTTTCATTGATATTCATTATTGAAAAACTCGAAAAATTAAAACTATGATAAAACAAAAACCAAGTTCCACCAGCGATGGACAATTAACTATTCCAAAGTACAAGTGTGCTTGCAATGTGTTAATTTTGCATGCATGAATATACAAACAGTTGTTATAAACTTCAAGGCTATAGAACAAATAAATAGCCCTTGAAAATGAAATCATCAAAAACTTACATGTAACCACTATAAACAACAATTTTATTGCTCTCATTGGTATGGCTAACATGTATTAAACAAGAAATAACGCAATTAAGAAGTTTTGTTTTTCAAGATTTAAAGTTCTTATTAAAATAACAGTTTCAGAATTTGGAGTTAAAAAACAGTATTTTACAATAAATAACACAAACAACTTGCCAACTGAAGGAATGAATGTAAATTTCATACAGTTATTCATTGTTAAATTTAGCAATTATGCAGAGGTTTCATTCACGTGAACCTTTATATTTAATATTAAATTTAATACAAATTTAAGCCGAAACTATTACAATTGAAAGATAATTATCCAATTTTTTTCTGAACATTTTTGTTCGTATATATACTGAAGAGTTTAAACTGTTATTCTCTCCTGCCATTCTTGAATATGTTTAAACAAGTACATAAATGATTTATACATTCCATTTAATACCGTTCCAGAAGTTGTAACATCATTATTTACCGCAGCAAATTAGTTTATGTCAACTTAGCCCATGTTTTTTCTACAAAATTAGGGAAGAAGGGATGAGCTGCATGAAGTCGACGCATATGAATACCAGCAAAGAATGGACAGCACTCAGCGATTTTCCTGCCCCACCAGAATTTCCCAATTATTTCAGCAACAGCATGTACTTGAAATATTTAACACTGTATGCGGAAAAATTCAATTTGATGCCTCACATTCGTTTAGAACACAAAGTAATTTGGATTACCAAAATGCCAAATTACGAAGAAACCGGCCAATGGTCAGTTAAAGTGAGAAATAAGGTAGGCGTAAACATATTTTTAAAGTTGATTGTTAAAAATAAAGTTGACATTTTACTCCTTTGAGTCCTTTCATAAGAATGACAACCAGTCTCTGCACATTTACCAATCCGAATGTAGCATTAATGAAACACCTCCTGGTGGCGTGTTATCCTTTAGAAAACAATATGTTGTTTTATCATGAAAAGTTGTTTGTAGAGGAGGGATCGACATATGACAAAGTAACAAAATTAAAGGTCCATTCAAAAAGGACATCCTTAAAAGGGGAGGGTCTGCTGGCATGTTAATACCATTAGGACAGGAGGAAAAGCCATTTTAAAGTAGTGGACGCCCACTAATAATGTTATTTTTCATTTTTTGAATTTTCCGTTTAATTGAGTTTTAAAAGTCAGTGAAAGGGAAAATGGACACCAGAAGAAATGTGCCCCTAGTTCCAAGTTTCCTCGCAAAACAGTCCAGTATTCAAATTCTCCTCCTATAAATACTTGATTATTATTAAAGCTTATTTTCATTTTGTGTACAGCAAGGTGAAACAGAAGAACATGTAGCTTCTGCAGTCATGGTTTGCAGTGGAACGTTTTCAGCACCGAGCATTCCCAAACTTCCAGGCCTTGAAAACTTTAACGGCACTGTAATGCATTCTAATGAGTACAAGACCCCCCAAGGATTTGAGAACAAGAATGTTGTTGTAGTTGGATCTGGAAATACAGCTGGTGACATTGCTGTTGAATTAGGCAGGGTGGCCTCAAAGGTATGCACATTTATTAATATGAAAATTATATAATATATATATATATTTATATATATATTAATTGTTTTTGATACATGTATATTTATACACAGACATACTTCGTACTACGACGAGGGATACTTTTTATAGGCAGAATTGGACCTAATGGAATGCCTTTAGATATGACATTAACCCGTGCTGGGCTTTGGTCATCTGAAAAACTATATTCACACGATAAAATTGCGAAACAAATTAGTGAAATAGTAAGTATTTATCTGTTTTTGTCTTGTAGTATACAATTCAGTACAAAAATGCAATTTGGTGGATATCCCGTAACAAAGTATTTTTAACTTTGAGCAGAAATCATAAATTCAGAAAACTCAAAAGAAATTTATTTAAACAAAACTGATATAGCTACTATATTACATATATTTTTTATTAAATATTGAAATATTCATTATAACTTTCCTTTACTCGAATTCACCATCCCAAATTGTACACCATGTACCACCTAAAGTTGTAAACAATTTTGTCATAGCTAGGCCCATAAATTTGTAAATACTGGCCACATAAGGTGTTTCTAAAACAAGATGGCAGTGACACTAGCCGTACGTAGCTTTCAAGTGGTTAGTATAATTACGACAAATAAAAAAAATTCCTTTACTAAATCCCTAGCGTCAGGTATGGGTCCATTCATAATACGGACGATTCCGCTTAATTGGGACACATCGGGACTTAAACATTTTGGCCCAATTAAGCGAATTCCACATAAATGTGTGATGGTATACGTAAATTTTTATTCACATTGAAGTAACATTTAGCCATACAAACAATTTAAGCCTATAAATTAATCGCATTATAGAACATGTTTACAGTGTACGGCAAATGGACAAAGCTCAATGAAACTTGAATTATATATACATGAATTATTTACACAAATTTTGAAAATGAATTCTGTAGTATATAATATTCTAATTTTTGTTTTTTCCCAATGTTAAATCAGTTTTTTCATTCACTTTATTAAGATTTTATTTATTTTTATTCGATGATTTTAATGAAATTCTGCTATGCAATAATATAAGTGAATTTTATAATTCACCGACGTTTTACTGGAAGTGAGAACAATTAAACTCGGAGAAACTGAAACCTAAATCCAAAACAAAACCCTCTATTGTGAACGTGCCTTGAAAAAGGGGTCCTATGAACTAATTTTGCAAAAGTTTTCAAACAGAAAATGCACAGAATAACAGAATATGTACTGTGATCTTAAATTTAATGACCCAATTAAGCGGAATGTTGTCCCAATTAAACGTGTAAATTTACTGTTGGTTCCTCGGGTTAGTTTCTGTTCTTTGAGATTTGGCCCAAATAAGCGGCTGCCCCAATTAACCGGTGGCCCAATAAATAATTAATAGAAGGCGGCAATAGATGTGATATTTCTAGAAAAACTCCTTTACACTGTCAAGATATTATATACAAATTCGTACGTTAAATCACAAGTCGATTTTTAGGGCAGACTCCAGCCTAGATCTTATTTAAATTCCCTCGTGAAATACTGAAAATACGAATTATGACTATACTATCCAACTGATGGCGTTAGGTGTGCATCATGCTTATTATGCCTTCAACAGATGGTAAGCCCTTATAAAGGTGCCAAACCTTATAACTTCCCTGCATGCATTGTTGGCCATCTTTTAGGAAGTTTGTTTATGTTTTCATTGTGGTATGTTCTTGCAATTATCAGTTCGTACTTAGTTGAAGTTAAATGACTAAAAAATTCAACTATATCTATCATCCATATGTATGACCTCCTAGAAGGCCGACTTCGAAATTCCTATGTTTCAGCACAAAGGTCGGTATGTGCCAGAGGAAACATACACACGCACAAGAAACACTGAACAAAAACTTAAGTTTTTCTTCATGTTTTCCGCCTCTTGAGCGATCACCAGAAAGCATCGACATGTGTCAGAAAATGGCAGTTTTTCGACACATGTCTCACAAACATTTCTGGAAACACCATGTGTATGTTTCATGTTTCTAAACACATTGCATTTATAGACACAATTTTGTTAAGGTCGGTGTGCACCAGAGGAAACATAAACAAACACATAAAACATACACAAGAAACACTGAAACAAAAGTTTCCAGCATGTTTTTTGAAACATGTGTCGCAAATTTCCTTTGATCGTCAGGAAACAAGAAATGTGTCAGAAAATGGTCGTTTTTCACACATGTTTCACAAACACTTCTGGACACACCAAGGTAGAATGTGCATGTTTCATGTGTCTTAATGTTTCTTTTGGTGCATACACACCTTTAAGCCGCGTCTCCACTACATTGAACATTGAACAAAATATTCATCAACATGGTATGCGGAAACAAATTGAGAGATACTATAGTGTGCCTACCGAGATGTATGCGCAAACTCATGACGTTTTTTTGTTGTTTAAAAACCATTTTTCCAATCGCTCCTGAGGTGGCCCGGATCTAAGGGAAGAATGTTTCAATTTTACTGCGCATGCTCAGCCATATAAAATATAAGTGCACACTTATAAGTATGTATATACAGCCTTGGTAGAAGCGCCATAAACTGGACGCGTTTGTTGACTGATTCTTTGAACATTTTGATTGAGACAGGTTTGTAGTTTGCATATTATATGTTCAATGTAGTGGAGACGTGGCTTTAATGTTTCTTTTGGTGCATACACACCTTTTGACAAACATTTTTGAATATAATTCCTAGTTGAAAGCAGGGAACTTAATCAAAATGGTGTGAAACATTTAGTAAATTAGATAGAATGATCATTTAATGTGAATCCACAAGAACTATATCTATGGGAGTCAGTGGATCAAGATTGTTTTTAATTTTTTTTTTAAATCATTTTAGCCAAGTCTACAAGTAGACAGGGATTTGTACAATCTCCAGTTGGAAGATCCAAAGCTCCTCTCCAGAATCTTGTTCTTCAATGACGAATTACCACTTAGCATCATCAAAAGAAGCGTAGACATCAAGAATGATGTCCATACATTTACTAAAGATGGGGTTGTGTTTGAAGGAGAAGAAACAAAGGTGTATCCAGTGGATACTGTCATTTTAGCAACAGGTTTTAAGCTTTCAATGAAGTCTATTTTAGATGAAAATTCTGTGTCTGAAGGTGATCTTGTCAATGGCTTATACCGAAGAGTTTTCCCAGTTAGCCTTCCTCACTCAACAATAGCTTTTATTGGCTGTTGCTTAAAATTCAATGGATCAAATAGCCAAGCGGCTGAATTGCAAGCTCGTTGGGCAGCTCGTGTTTTTGCCAAAAAATTGAAATTGCCAGCAATGAACATTATGAAAAAGGATTTGAAGAATTTTGAACAGCTTCTCATTGAACAAAATAGTGCACAGTCATTTGCTGTGGTTCAATACTATCCATACATTGATGAGTTGGCCAATGAATTTGGGGCCAAACCGAATTTACTGCGGTTAATGTTTACTGATCCAGCTTTATTTTGGATGTGTACCTTTGGACCAACAGTAGCCTATCAATATCGTATAAATGGCCCTCACACTTGGCCAGAGGCAAGAAAAACTATCTTTACCGTTCAGGAACGTGTCCGAGAAGGATTTAATACGAGACTGAATCCAAAAAAGCAAGCAGTCAATGGCAAAATCTTTGATAAATGGTTTATTTTGTACACCATATTTTCAGCAGTGTTTGTCGTGTATACATGGAAATATTTATTTTAGGTTCGTTGCCTTTCAAATACACCTGCAATTTGCATATACTTTCTCTACGTAGTGGAATTTTAGATTCAAGATTCTCAAAGTGATCTTTCACAAAAGTTTAACTTTGTTTTACTATGGAATATATAAATATCTTTTTCAAAGATTTTGCCATTTTTATATTTGTAAATTCATAAACGAGGGCTTCCGAAATATGTTTATAAATAACCGATGATGTTATGACCATCACACAAATGCAAAAGGAATTTAAAGAACCGTAATTAAATATTTGTGTAGAACTAAGGAAATCATATTACACTGCATAAAGTCTATATGAATAGCTTATATTGCTTAACCATAATTACTTTAGCAATTGCAATTAAGTTGTTTTTCTATTTGACAGTAATTAAAATTTATTCAAGTGCGAACCGACTGCAAGTTAATTAGCACCTAAAAGGTCGCAATATTTTTCACCTGTGTGTTATGTGATACTTGGCGTGTTTAATTCATGATAACCTTCAAAAGACTAAAAAATTCATGGTTGTTATTTTTACATATATAATATGCATATTTTACATTGGGGTGCACATTTTCAACATGATTAATGAGTAAACATTTTGGGCACCTTCACATAGTTGGCTTATATTTTGCCGACTCGGATGTAAATTTGTAAAATTTCTTGGATTTGCCTTGTTTAACAGCAATATACAATGGTGCCCATCCCCCAACCTACGACCCATAACAAGATGCAGCCTTGATAGGAGATGTGATGTACTTTTCTTGAATAAACTATTCGATTTTTAATTTCGTTTCTGTCCTGTTTACATGTTTCATATTCGAAAAAACGATTTATATCGATCCCCACCCTTTCAAATTTCGATGATGCAGTTTGTGTCATGATGTGGCATTAATCATAAAAACATACATAAATAATATACGTACAGTGCCTTCCAGATGTGCCCACTAATTTATCACCGCTGCTTATTATGACCATGCAGTCTCATTAATAAGACAAGATTCACGATATGGGCTCATTATCTGGAATACACTATTAGATAAAACCTTCATTTATTAAATTGCTAATATCAACTGTTAATATAAATTTATGTTATATAAAACATCAAAACTGTAAAGGTCGGTATGCACCAGAGGAAACATACACAAACACATAAAACATACACAAGAAACACTAAAACAAACTTTCCAGCATTTCACAAACACTTCTGGACCCACCAAGGTAGCATGTGTATGTTTCTTGTTTCTAAATGTTTTTTTTGGGTGCATGCATACTCACCTTAACACAGAAAGTATTCACAATGGGCATAATATAGGATGAGCTTAAAAGGGTTTAGGATGATGATAGGATAAGGGTTTATCAGGATGAAAGGCTGGTTTAGAACTACTCATGTTAAATTAACAACGATGTACAACATTATTAAATAACACTGCTTCTAGAGCTAAATCATTTAATGAGAACAAAATTTAGCAGAATAGTCACTTCGCACCTACAAAACGTGAAATGGAAATTTTTATGACATTTTCCACGAATCTGTGAAATGTCTGATGAGAGCACTGAAACCCTTAAAAATGGCGGTTTCAAAAGCAATGTTAATTGTTAATCAGCCAATAATTAGCACCAGAATTCAAATTGAAGAGTGGAAATAGCCTGTCTAGTCTCTACCAGTCCATGGCTGAAACCAGGTTAAACTGACTTTATCTGGATTGCAAACCAAAGAAAAAATCAAGAGAAAATACGAGGAACTCGCCAAACCAAAGTTTTTTTTAGGTCCATTTTCAATTACATATACATCTGGATTCATACAAAAACTTCCTACACATGTTTTCATAATTTACTGCAATTGTCACGCTTCAAGTTGTCTATGTATATGATCATTTCCAGTATTTTGTAATCGATCATAAGTGCCATTAATTATAAATGCAGTGGAAACCAACCAAGTTTCTCGAGTTTCTGAAAACAACACAAACATTTACGACATAATTTGAACGCACAATAGGATTCTAATTACGCTGTAACCTTATAACAAAATTCCACACCTAGCATAAATAATTGCCTGATATGTTCAAGAAATAATGTCGCAACACTTGTAACACCATTAGAATTATTTCAAAATAATAAAAACATTAACTGATCATATATCGTCTGTTTCCGAAATCAATTTCAGTGAAATATAACATATGATGTTCGAAAATGTGCACCCACAAGTACGTCCAGTACATGCACACTATAATACTAATAAAGTGCCCAAATTAAGTGCACTAATTCTTTATTACAAAATAAAGTTTTGTTAAATTTATCCGACCAAATTGGCAACATGCGTTTTGCAAACAGATGGTACACATTGCACTTTGTTATTTCCTGCAAAAGACCAAGATGTACCCAAAACCCAAATTCTTTCTATTTTTGGATTTTTGGGAAATCCAGTCATTATATTGTGCAGCGGTGTGACGCTGCACTGTCATCAAACTTTGCATGAAAAGAAACAAGGTGTCGGTATGCAGTTTAAAAGTAGAAGAGCCTAACTTAAATTGCATGACAAAGACACTATTTGCCAATTATATTTGCACATGAAACAGGGGGTAGTCCACTTACAGTGCATAATATTACAAAAATAGAATTTCATATAATAGAAGAGTGAGGAAATAAGTTAATCATAACACAAAATATAAAAAAAGCATTAAGATTTGGTAGGAAGTCAAAGTTCTAGCTAAATGACAAGCATAATTAATATTATATAATAAATTATGTATTAGATGATACCACAATTGTGGTGTTGCATAGGAATGGCGGCTTCAAACATGGCGGAATGACTGAACTTTTCAGGTGTTCTTATAACAAACGGTGTTCGTGCAATACGTAGACTGCATGGACTTTCTAAGGTACCTTGAAAGTTACCAACAAGGTTATTTTAAAAATTGCATCACTAAGCAAACTGCATTGACACAGCAAATTTAAAACGAACTTGAATATTATATATATACTGTGATGCAAGTGATTAGTTTAAAAGTTAAAACGCATTTTATGAAGTAATTTCGACATTCCAAAATTACCAATCAAAACGTTGCAAAAAGATTTCAAATTACTATAAATTTTGGTTTTTTAAACCTTCAATGTTAATTTCATTATGAATGATTATGTGCCTTTTTAACTTAATCATAATTTTCAAAAATCATAGAAGAACGTAAAAACAAATAGTTTTGCACTAAATCGTTGCAAAATGATGTTAAATTACTGCAAATATTGGATATAACAGTTTCTTAAAACTTCATCCTAAAGCCTTCAATTCAATTCAACCCAGTACCCAATCATTTCAGGAGAATACGTCAGTAGCGACTTGGACATCATTGTAATATTGAATTTTACTAAATCTGGACTTTCGCCAAAAAGGATATTCCATCATCTAATCGCATGCAAAAAGAAGGACCAATAGCAAGCATCCATCTTGGCATGAAGCTCGGTCAAAGGATTTGAGTGATTATGTCTACTCCTATAGTAGTCATTAGGCGTTAAAATACGAGTAACAAGATGTGAATTACACGATAGATTAAAACGTTTAAATTTAACCCCATAGATACTTTTCGCGTCTGGACCACAACGTGTCCTAATTTAGAGCGTGGAGCATTTCTGTCCCACTTGCGGAATGTTGGTAATTGCCCTTCACTGGACCATCTCTACATCCTGAATATGAACCATCCTGTGAGGGTTCAACATAAATGTAATGATATCACATCGGAAAATACAATTCATTAATTTTAATGTCGACCACGCGGATATGGAAAGCATAGAAATGGTCCAACTGACAACAAGTCAATTTTCATTACTGTGAACACCGTTATTTTTCCATTGGCAATGTTTGTATGGGTGACTTTCACAACTACATGGACCTTAAAATTTGAGCAAAACAAGTTTGTCCCAGAGGAAGGACATCTCACATTTCTACGCACCAAAGTCTGGCTACGCAGTGGTGCGCAGTGTATTGTGAAAAGTGGATATAACCAGACATTATTTCAAACAACACGCCGCCAAATTACCTGAGTGGCAACACCACCAAACCGGTGCAAACAAGTAAATAATAATAAAGGGAGAGAGAGAGAAAAAATCTGAGGGTGTTATCCTGGGGGTGAAAATTTTAAGATAGAGGGCAACACTAAGGACGTAAAATGACTAAGTGGTTTCAATACAATGGGAAAATCCAGTAATTTGTGACGAATTTAACTTTTTCATGGTCACACCTTGGGCTATTCGCTGATTTCGAGAACTGCCACCGATTATTAATCCTTTCTGTAACAGGTCTCATAATAGTGAGGCATTACAATACCCGCTACCTTACTCTCTCCTTCACATGCCCCCTTTTTTATTGTACATAATAATTGATAAATTCTGTATCCCGCTATACCGCATGGAAATATACAACATTTAAATGATAGTACACGAGTTTCTTATGCTTATGCACGATAGTGTGCGAGGTTAATTCTTAATTGACGTACTTTGTTATGCATCTTAAAAAAATGTTCCACATGGTTCTGTACAAATAAATTTAAAACATTTAATATGCTACCGATGAAGCTAATGTTTAAAACATATCCGTATTTGCACTACTTGTGTTTTAAAAAACTTGGTAATATCGATTGCATGCCCAAATTCATTGTTATGAATATGATTCAATCAAATATCCAAATCACTTGCAAGAAATTCATATACAGTGGAAGCTCGGTTTACGAACTTAATACGTTCCTTGATCCTGTTCGTGAACCGAAAAATTCGTAATTCGAATAGATTTTTCCCATTGCAATTAATATAAATCCAAGTAATGCGTTCTTTGTCCTATACTTTTTTTTAACATGTTATGGTTTTATGTGTGGAAATAATACAGAAAGGAAATATATACTAACAGTAATATTAGAAGAAAGCAGTTTAATATAAACATCTGTCATGCTGTCGTTGCTGTGAATGAAGTTCATTTGAAGATTCTGTTTAAGAAATTTACTTTAACAAACATTGGTTCCATTAAGAAAATTTGTATTATTACACTTTATTTTGTTGTGAATTCATCCATTGTATCTGCAATTAGCGTGGATAAAACAAGAGACGAACTTTTGCAATATCTGCAATGAATCCTTGAAACTAATATTGATATTAATTTGTATCCTTGGAAGTTCTAACACATTTTTAATGTTTCTTGCATTAAGTAAAACTTATCCATAACAAAGATGTTCTGCTGTAACTATATTAGTAATCAATTCCAGAAGCTCGAAACTTTGATTGGTGGTCCTGAGAAAAGCGTTCGTGAACTGAAGCATCGTTCGTAGACAGATTTGTTCGTAAACAGACGTTCGGAAACCGAGGTTCCACTGTACAAAGAAAATGTAAAGGAAACTTGCTACTCAACTCTGGTTTGCTCTATGTTGAATTATAGATGAACATATTGATGTCTTGATATCATATTCAGTCTATAGAGATGGCCTAGACTTAATAGTCCAGGTCGGAAAAGTAAAGCTTACGTAAGAGATAAATTTGAGAATAATACGTAATGGATATTTCTTGATTTCTGCGATTAAAAATGATGAATCGTAAAGAACGACACCTGCATTATTTTTTTGTGGAAATTTACTCATTAAAACCTTCGATATTCATATTTAGACTTCCTCTGAACTTCAATTGAAAAGTGATGGCAAGGCCACAATGATATGTAAAAAACGTAGTTATGCAAGTTTCATCATAACCTAATGCTGGAAGCAGATTTTTTTATTTCATTTCACTGAACCGTGTCTTAATTTACTTTGACTTCAGGGGATGATAAATTATACAGATATACAAAAATAACAACAAATATAATACTGAAATGGCGTACAGTAGAGCACATGTTCTAAACAAGAGTTAAAGATCGCAAAAAACAACAACAAAACCAATACTTAGTATTTTCAAATTTGTCTCATGCCTATATATATCATGACTTACATGCAGTTTTGCTTTTTTTTTGTTGCTTATATAACATTTAAGTGAATAACAGAGGGCACAGGCCTGACAAGATAGACTACAAGAGCAACTTGCATTAAAACCTCTTTTTTCTTCAGCACTTCTACAAGCCCCATTGCAGTAGTTCCAGCCAATTAGAAGGCGCCATTTTAAAATCAGGGATAGCACATGTACAATGGCCCCAATAAACTGATTAAACTGCAGAAATTTGCGAAATTTTGGGGTCTGTTTGAGTAGCCCTATTATACGAACACCATCCAGAAAATACTCAGGTTGGCAAGTTTTCCACTGTACTAAGAATTTTACTGCAATTTCAAATTTACTGCACTTTATATCGTTTATATATTATTTTGCTGAGTCGAAAATCTCTGATTGCAATGATGATACATCGTTAAAAAGATTGGCAAAATTTTCCTTAAATTTATTAACAACCCTATATAATTATCATGAAGCTCGTTATAAGGTATACCACAATAAAACTACTAATTGCTTTTGTGTTGAAGCATTTTACTAACTTGATATAACTCAAGTTTTCAAACAATCTCAAAATTTGTGAGTAACCTCACATATCCATCCACCTCTGATATAAGGCTATACCAATACATTATCTGGAGATATTATTGAAAAATGTATTGAGGTGTCTAAGGAAGTTTTCAATGTCTTCTAGACTACATGTAGTTTGTTACTAGGAGAAGCAACGTTTACAAAACCTTTTCCTGGCATCTTTCCTAATCTCGCCAAGTTTTCCTCAAAGGTTTTTCTGTGCATGAGTCCAATCAATCAGACGGACGCTTTCAAAAATTTTAAGCTATACGCACTACTGTTTATTGGAATATAATGTAGTTTAAATGTTGGGCAACAGTGGTTATAAAAGCGATAATAAGTGGCAAATGAATTTCGAATGGATTCGCATTGGGTAGCTGCCAAATATCGTTACCAACAAGACACTCCTGTTACCATGCATAAAATATATCCATATCTGGCCTCGAATTTAGGATTGGTTGAGATGTATTTTTTTTTCATTAAATTTGGAGACCTGTTTTTATATAAAGTTAGTTAATGAACAACGGCAAAAAAATAATTATATTCTAAACGTGAAATTGAGGCACCGAGTTTGTATTATTGTGCCAAGTAGTATAAGTAAGGTAAATTTAATTCGCAGACAACGAAATTTAAGGTCACAGCCATGGTCGTGCTCAAGTTTAAGGTTGTGTATAACTGTTGAACAGAATTTCAATAGGCATGCTTTCTTGTCACACTACTTTTCTTTCCTTTTCTTTGATTGAAAGCAGTAGTTTATTTTACAATTGAAGGCCGTGCTTTAATTAATAAAGCTTGACAGCTAATACAACTTCTGACTTGCCCATGATTCAAATAAGAGCAGTACTCACAGAAGTGGCACTTGTCCACTTGACACTTATTCAACAAATGGCCACTAGACACAACAACTTACATGTTATGGGACTTGAACATAATGTTTGACAACAAAAGTGGTTGTACGATTTTCAATAAAAACACGATTGAATATATAAATTAAAGTTTGGAATGGATTATCGTCTGCTCACATCCATATTCACATTGAAGTAGTTAAATTCATGAAAAAAAAGCATTCTGACAAAAAGTCCACATGTTCTTAAAAGCAAATTTTAAAACATAGAATTATAGCACACTACATTATTTACATTGTCTTTGTTGGATTATACAATGCTTTATTGCTCATTTTGTTAATTTTGATACTCAAGATTTATTTTCGCCATTTCATCAATTAAATAAACAAGTACTTCTTGGAAGGCATTAGCATACTGAAGACAGACATCAGTTCTCTGAATGTTAACATGAATTCAACTAACTTTAATGCAATGGAAATTTTGAACGACAACTTATTTTATGACCAATAATCTAAGACTATTCATAATTACTCAAACAATTAGTAAGTAACTCGGCAATGTATCGGTAGAACACCATTGCAACAATAACCTTGTGAAGTACGTTTTTCTTTTCAATGGAAAAAAAATAGGTACGAAGGTGATGACGTAACTTTGGTACGTTCAAATTGATGCCATTTTGGACGCCTTTATAAATAAGCTAAAGTTTCCCCTACAATCTCCATTTGTCTGAAGCTCTTCGACGGGTATAGCTGTCATAGAGAATATTCTCCTAATTTTTCATCTTTTAAAATAATCAACTGAAGCAGTGTATTCAAAGAATATCATCTACTGAGGATTCTGAGGAAAAATGGGACAACTACTCAGATAACATTCGCTTTTTTCCAAATTCTGCTCGAGTTTGGTGAACTTTCGCTAAAAAAAATTCCTAGTTATTTTTGCTATAAATTCATCTAGTCTACAGAATAACAAATAGATTTTACATATTTGGATCTTCAAGTCTTGACTTCTACAAATTATTTTATAACTGCTAAGAAACTTTCACTGCACTAAGATCCAAACAATCCTACAAGGAAAATGCGTGGAAACACTTCAAACGGTATATACAACTCAGGTAAAAACTCATCAATTTTTTATTATAAGTAGGCATAGTTTATGCAATGTTAGTTTTTGAAAATATTTAGCACTAAAACATGCTTTCCTAAAACATTACCAAACAACAACAACAACAACAACAACAACTAAAACATGCTTTGATTGATTTTACTTCAACTTGGCAAAATAGACAAAAGCTTTCATTACATACTGTAATGCCATTGTATTGATTAATTTTAAATAGCATTCAGCATTGTTATGTCATTTTTAACAAACACTACAACTAGTTTTTACTTAGTTTAAACAAAAAAAAAGAATGTCTGATCGGTGGAACTTAATTTGCAACAGCTTTCACAAAAAACTGTATTGCTATTTTCAATAAATGTTAACTGCTCATCATAGCATGAAATTGAAAATTTTTATATTATGAAATTTTATCCTAGAAAACGCAATTTATACTTACTTTTAAATGTCTAAAGTAAGAGAAATCAGCAACTCATTCAGCTTTTGGTGTCACTTTACAATGATGGTCGTCGGAAAATGATTAAGGTCAGGGCCCAGGGGATGCAGTGATAACAATGACAGATGCTTAGTTTCCATAAGCTCTGCCTGTGGGATTGGTAAATCACAAAGAAGATAATATGTGAAACCTGGGGATACGGGCATATGTTAATTGTAAAACAATTTATTCAAGGCTATTTAAAGCTATTTTGCACAATATAGTGGCATTCGAATGTACCGCTAAAACAAGTTTATGCTTGAAATCGTGTGAAATTCCAAATAATTTGTACCTTCACTCGGGGAAGGGGTTGGGTAAAATAGGCGGCTGGAATGCCATAAGAATGTAAAGGATTAGAATTCAATAACACTGAACAATCCAGAACATATTTGAATATCTCGTCTTTTAGAATTATCTAGAATAAAATGTGACCTGTAAATCTGCTTTAATAAAACCTACAGTTTTTTTACTTCTACAGAATATACGTATGCAAGTTATACTAAGGGCGGTCTTAATAATCGGGGAAAAAAACTAACGTTTTATTTTTAATAAGGGCATCAGACTAGCTTGTTTTAATTTTTAGAAAAATAATAATATTCCCAACATTTTGTAAATTGTAGATTAAATTTAGAGGTTGTTACCGAAGTACTATTTTTGCATTATTTGATACATTGCGATTTTCACATCTTGGTATCTATCCCTAAATACTTTTATTATTCAAAACTAATCCGATTTGCCACAATTAGTTCTTTCCACAATGGAACTGATTTAAAACGTGTCCCTTTTCCAAACGTTCCAAAATTGAAAACTAAAGACTACCCTAATGTATAGTAAGTACCTATACTACTATATTGCTACACAAGGAATAACAAAGCCGACCATTCATAAATAGATAATTGCACTGTCAATGATTCATTGACAGTTGAACTTAAAGACATTCCATATGCAAATTTTAACACCAAAAGCTTCGCTTAATCAGGGGTTAAACTTGATTATTTTGGTAAATGGGTCAACCTTTAGACTATTTTTATCACAAGGAAAGGGCCAGAAGGATTTTAGTTATTAAAGTGGTTTCCATCAACTGTTCCCAATTTTTCCATTGGTCTTCAAAACAATGGCAAGCCTTGGGGATAAGCTTATCAAAAGCCCCTTGACTCAAATAAGACAAAAGACCCTTGCACATTCCTTATCTGTGAAAATTCCTGGGTCCAAGATTTAAAAGGACCTGCTAGTGGCCACTTGGCTTTACTTATTTCACAGTCTTGTACCCTTCAACTGTGTGCGTCGATCGTGCTATCATCTACAGCAAAACTAAGGATATTTTTTAACCCAGTTCTGTTCTACCAGGCTTTGTGTACAGTGAAGAACCTGAAGACATAAATAAGGATCCAGATATGAATGGTGATATTTTACCAGCGCCCGATGCAATGAAAACCAATTTGGACCGTCCAGTTTTGCAGCAAAAGCATTTCAAGGAATTTTACCAGGAGCATACAAAGCCCCCTGCAGAAAGTAAGTTTTAATTTACAATTTAATATCCGCGAAAAGTAGTTTTACGATACTGTCTCTATTCATAAGCCTTCATCAAATCCATTGTTACATTGTCATATAGCAACTAGATATTGCATATATTGCATACTGCACAGTAAATGCAGTAGAATAAGCTAGTAAAAGGCAATGTAGTAAAAAAATTCCAAAACAGTTTTTTTTTTATTACTCTGAATGTTGTAACCATATCAATAATACGCCCTAGGTAAGAGACTAGCAAAAAATCCTCTATTTGTACTTCAGCCATGAAATATCATGCAAGTACATGTGGTGAAGTATTTGAAGTTGCTTAAAAGTTCCATTGTTTAATAATGGTCCGTTAATAAGAATTATGAATCAAAGGGACTATTTATTATCGATGTACATGTAAAGAAATATATATATCCTACTTATTGTTTCGAAATTTCGTTGAGTAGAAAATTAAATTCTTCTGTTTCTTTTCAGATATCATAAACAAAGTTGGACAGTATTGCAGGAAACAATGTTCTTGCTCAGGCCAAAAAGTATGGAGGACAGTTCAAAGAAAGATTCCTGTTTTGTATTGGATTCCAAGATACGATGTAAAGGCAAACCTGATTAGCGATATCTTGGGAGGTTTGACTGTTGGGATTATGCAGATTCCTCAAGGTTTGTTATTGTTGATTATTGTGTTAAAATTTTAGTTTTTTAAGTGTTGCCAATTTAAACTAATTCGAACTCGCACATTTCTGTTAAAAATAGGTATGGGATATGCATTATTAGCTGATATGCCACCAGTCATGGGATTGTACGTCTCCTTTTTTGCTGTTTTGATTTACTTCTTTTTTGGGACTTCAAGACATCTTTCTCAAGGTAACTATATAGTAACCATTCCTCACCATGACAATGTCAATTCCATAAAGTCTACTTATCTAACAAACATTTTTATTTCAAAAAAGGTACTTTTTCGGTAATCAGTTTAATGACTGCGAATATTGTGAACAACTACTTGCACAGCCGACATGCTGGTGATGTGACTACGATGTCACCCCTAACGACCATGAGTCCTTTAAACTTCAGTACTTCAACAATGGAGGCCATTACAAATACGCACAATCCTAGAGCAGAATTGGAGACTGAAAAAGTGTATCTGGCAATTTCAATTACGTTTCTGGTTGGTGTGATACAGGTAAAAAAAAATACTTCTTACATCAAAGAACATGCAATAATTATTTTTAGAAGTGCTAATAAGATTTTTTTTACATTATCTCTACAGATTCTTTTATCATGTGTACAACTGGGTGCACTGTCTGTGTATCTATCTGAAAACTTGGTCAGTGGATTCACGACTGGCGCTGCAGTTCACGTTTTTACAAGTCAAATCAAGTACCTTCTTGGGATTCATGTTGGAAACTTCCGAGGCTTTCTTGGAATAATCTATGTAAGAAAATATCTTGCTGAATATACATCAGTCTGCAATGATACATCTAACCAAAATATATCTCCCATTCTTACAGATCTACATTGATATATTCACCAATATTACAGACACAAATCTGGTTACTCTAGGAATATCAGCATGTGTCATCGTTCTTCTAATTATTGTCACTGACTATGTCAATGCTAAATACCAGCACAAACTTGTAATGCCTATTCCAATTGAACTGTTTGTGGTAAGTGTAAAAACTTTGATGCATTAAGGGAACCGAAAACAATTTACACAAAACTTAATATTATCATGTTATTGCAGGTTGTAACTACAACTCTGGCTTCATATTATCTTAACCTACACGAAGATTATGACGTAGCCATTGTTTACCACATACCTCCTGGGTAAGAAAAATTTTTGACTTTGTATTTTTGAATAAAATTTCAGTTGCAATTAAATCTAATTTATGACATTACTTCAGTCTTCCAGAACCGAGTCTTCCACGTTTTGATCTAATGCAGAATATGATTGGTGGAGCATTTTCAGTGTCCATCGTATCTTTTTGCATATCCGTTTCGCTGTCAATTATTTTTGCAAAAAGAGGGGCTTATGACATTGATCCTAATCAGGTATGGCTAAGCATAAAAGTAAATCTGCCCACATTTCACAGTACATGCTAATTATTATTATTTTAAATATAGGAATTACTTGCCTATGGATGTGCGAATTTGTTTTCTTCATTTTTCTGCTGCTTTCCATGCTGTGCATCTCTTTCCCGTAGTACAGTCCAAGTCAACTCCGGTTCAAAAACACAGGTTTTTACAATTTCTTCATGGCATCTGTGACACCTCCCTGTAAACAAGGAAAAACAACATATTTAACGTGTTTATCTTCGGTTTTTTTATAGCTTTGCAGCGTGGTGGCTTTAATTTTAGTAGGGATTGCCTTGCTGTTTCTCGGACCATGTTTTGAACCAATTCCAATTGTAAGTTTTACCTTAAAACTTTCTTCGGTTTTATTACAGTATTTCCAAGAATTTCTAGATTAACAATTATAATCTTTTCAGTGTGTACTTTCTGGAATTATCGTCGTTGCTTTACGAAAGCTTTTTTATCAAATACGTGACTGCATTGCTGCGTGGAAAGTATCCAAAATGGACGCTGTAAGTTTTAGTCGTAAGCCTTTTCTAAATTATAATTCGATTAAACAATCAATTTAGTTTTTTATAATACTTTCTTTCTTTTTTGCTAGATTATATGGATTGTCACCTTCTGGGCTGTTGTATTATGCGACGTTGACTACGGCCTTATAATTTCCCTAGGTTTCTTATTAACAGTGTTTCTGTTCAGAGCTCAACGGTAAGTCAAACTTTAATACCAAACTTTGAAATAAATTCGGTTTTGTGTGTGGAGTAATTGATTAATAAGTTCTATTTCAGGCCCTATACAACCGTGCTAGGCAATGTGCCAAATACCGAAACCTATTTGGACATACAGAAATACCAAGCGGTAAATTTATATAACAATGGCCTAACGAAATATTTTTTAGATATGGAAAATCATGATACAGTTCGTATACTTTGCAATAACTAACTTTGATTTTCTTTAAAATGTTTAGCCAAGAGAAGTAAGAGGAATTAAGATCATTCATTTCGGAGGAGCACTCTATTTTGCCAACGTGGAATATTTCCGACAGAAGTTGTACAAACTTGTGTTTAGTCCTTTGTAAGTTTAAAATTTTAGTTTGTAAACATAACATGTTATGTCAGGAATTTTGAGCTATAGGTTTGATGTACTTATTCTCCCATTGCAGAACCGTGTTGGCCAGGCTTGAAAAACAGGAAAAGGCAGCAAAACGTTTGGAAGACAAGAGGATGAAAGAACAACGCAAACGAGATAGTGCGGTAAGAATATAAAACTAGACTCAATTTGTATTCTGAAATTTGTAACATATCATTTTGGTTGTGTTAACAATGAAAATATATTCCAACAGATCCAAAAAGAAAATGGAAACCTCGAACCCAACAGCAGTAGCACTAACAGTACTACTGTTACTGCCAGTACTGTCACCATTCAATCGGCCTACAATGGGGAACTTTTTAACGATATTTTTGAAAGCCAAAACAGTGCTGATGGCATCTCGCGTCTGCCAAACCCCCCAATTTACGGCACTGTTCAATCCATTATTATCGATTGCTCGGCAGTAAGCTTTGTGGATAGTCCTGCCTTGTCCATGATAAATCAGGTACTTAAAATCTTTTAAATTTCACTACTAATCTTCTCTAAATATTCAAAGACACATGATTAATATATGTACATGTTTATTTATGTGCAGCTTTACCAAGAATATGAAAAAATCGATGTTCAGCTATGCTTGGCAGGATGCAGAGGTAAGATAATTTCTGTTAACATTTTTGAAATGGGAGAATGGAATGGTTACTCTTTAGCATGCTGAAGAGTTTAGGGTTCCCCGGACTAGGAGTGCATATGGGCTTGACCGGGCTTTTATATACTGTTCGGCCTAGCTATACGTACTCTTGGTACTTTCGCTACCCTTAGCTTACTTTTTAGTGGCATTTATTTAAGTTTCCAGCTCTGATGTGAACATGACGCAAAACGCAATGCCAGTCGAAGCTAATCTTAATCGTTGTTTGTTACTCCATGAACCGCAATGATTTTGATTGTGTCGGCTTGGTTAGCACTTTTTGTTTGGTGGACTCATTAGAATGGCAGTGACATCTACGTAGCCAAATGTCTGACGTCTTCAGAGCATTGCACACTTTATCATTTATTATTGCATGTTACATAAAGTAAGATCTTGCCATAATAACATAGTATTAGAGAAAAATAATGTAAAATAATTGGTTGTTTCATGAAATACTGCAATGCCCAAATAAGTGGCAGCAACTGGATCACAAGTAAGTTCTAGGAAAGTTAAGATCCCAGAGTGACCAGAAAACGCCATGATGGCTTGGTGGTAAAAGTAGCATAAACACCAAACCAGAATGGAATGGGCTAAAGTCTCATCTATGCTACAACAGTAAGAAGGAAATTCCTAAACTCTAAAATGGCTTATTTTCTGTCTGCAAAAAAAAAATTGTCAGAAACAAAAAATAAGTCAGTTTTCTGCCATGAGCTTAGGATTTGCTTGTTTCTCTGGTGTAGATGATCCTTTAGAAAGATTGTATCCTTCTAACCCAAAAGCCTAGCATGATCATGCCTTAATAATTAAGCTTTTAAGTTTGTTGCTTGATTACCTGTTCATTTTACATCGCTTTTCTCATTATAAAAGTAGGGAAATTATAGGAATGTATGCATGAAGTTGCCTGCACATGGAGCCGATTTCCGCTTCAGAAATTAAGGCATTTACGAAACCCTTGTCTTCTGCTTTCAGATAAAGTAATGGGAAAGCTGGAAAAATCAATCTTCTACTCAAAATTGGAGAAAAATATTTTCCCAACTATACACGATGCTATCTTGCACACCGTGAACCTTCCAGGAGCACCTCACAGGATTGAGATTGACGATACCGAAACTGACTCAACGTCCAGCACATGACAGTATCTTGATTGCCAGTTAAACATGTTTATTATGCTAGAAAAACTTACATGATTTGTAGGTATAGTTTTTAAACTTGCGATGGTGGTGACTCAACTAATCTTGGGTTATGCCTGTATATATCGAAACTCAAGAAACCAGTGTAAACGTGATTTTAATTGTTTTCAATTTCTCATTTTACTCTTTGTGCAATATTGATTGTATATATTCAAGAAAAATAAAAGTATTCAATAAATAACTCTTGTGTACTCGAATGTATGCCAATTGACATTGGACAGTTGTAATAAAATTTCAAAAATGGCGTTGGAATGTGTTTTCAATACTATCAAAGGTTAATTAATTCAATTTGTTGATGATCTATATATGACAAGACAAAGGAGTAATTGACAGATAAATGTGGACATATGGACACTCCTAATGCGATGGCATTCGATATGATAATTAGTTGAAATGGGCAAGACCTTGCCAAAGTCTAAAAATAATGTACTAAAGTGAGATATAGTACTAAAGTGAGATATAATATGTAAATAGAACCATAAGAATAATAAAGGCAGCTGGGTGTGCAGGGATCATGGCCAATATTTAACGAATTTTTTTTCTGTAAATAATTTAAGTTAATTGCTTATAAGGAAAGCAGTTTTCCTTGCCTTCAATCAAAAACATATGAATAAATTTCCAGTTTTTAAATTAACAGTCATTGCTAAATTAATATACCACTGAGTTTTAAAAAGGACTAAAATTTGACAAGACACCCCCGCGGTCGTCCTTGAATTTGTTTCATACTGGATTACAGTCTAAATAATGATTTTATGTCTTGTAGTTACAATTCTGCTATTGCTAAGAGGGTTATCATTTTCACATAGTACATGGCCAGTAGTTATAGAGAAATACATAGTATATCTTATGTTCCATAGACCAATTTAAACAAGCAATACATAAATTATATGTATTTTAATTTGGAGACAAAATAACTCAGCGCCATGGTTAATCATATTTTCACCTTATAAAAATCGTAGTTGGTAAAGCTAACACTTTTCGATTCAATATTATTTTAAAAACTAACTTATACCTGTAGAAAAATCAGACATTTTAACCAAATATTTAGAATAATTTGATCTCATTTCTGTCACAGCTACTGCGCACAAATTTAAGGAAATTTCATGCCGAATAAAATCGAGATTAAATCATTTCCCTAATTTTCACAAAATCGTGTCAAATTTATTACGCCTATTTTGTTTTTCACAACTGTCTGTCAAAAATTATACAACGTCACGTTTGTACACCCCCATAGAAAAGAGAAAATATCAAAGATACATTACGGATGTGGCTATAGTTCCACCATATTAAAGTTGTCAATGTCACGAATTGCACGATTAATACGATTTATAATCATTGTAAAGTGTTTCAAGTCATACAAGAATTAACTGGAACCCACATTCGCCTGCACTCAATTAACATAAATGTCAAATGTATGGATAAAATACTTTTGATTTCAGTATATTACACAGTCACGCTTCCTTCCTATAGATAAATAAATCAGTTCGTTGTCAAGGTAGTTTTTGTTCATTCCAAGGATATTTTGCAGTTATTGAAACTGGTTTTACCTACAGTAATAATAGTGGGCTTATAGGCGATTGATTCTGCTGTAGGGTACGAATTCCTACCCTGCCACAGTTTGCGAGTAGTCTGTATGTGTGTCGTGCCAGTTGCTAAAATTAAGAGGACTTTTAAAAGAAACACATTTAAGGATATCTCACAATGACAAAGCTGGACATGCTGCTTTTATTTCTGATTTCAATAACGAGCTCAGGTATGTACTTTTAACTCTTTTATTTTATCTGACTAAACCGGGCAACTAATTGGACACATTTAAAACTAAAACAAATGATAATTATAATAAATAACATGAAATTGAAATTATCATCACGGTCAGGCAATTATAAAGAGCAAAGACTCATTAGTTAACAAGTTTGACTTTGGACTATATTATATTTGCATGTTGGAATTTTGAAATACTTTCCCTGATTTTACAGGGTATTGAACTTGAACGTTGTTTCAACCAGCTCATTGACCTCATCGACAATTTTCACTTTTGGATTCCCATCACGATTATGTAGTTGTTATGATATTTGCATTATCTATCACAAAACCTCAGTGGTTTTTCAAGGAAAAATAGTTTTAAAATTCACTCTATCATTCATAGAGTTTATCATTTACCACTTTTCTTAATTGATGTACGGTACACTATTATTAGCATGCACCCAAAATACATATCAAACTGTGTTTTTCTGAAAACTGGGAAAAATCAAACATATTGTATAATTCAAACTACAAAGTGTTTACAAATAAATGCCACGTCTCTTCTGATTCATCCTGTGCTATATGGAAAACCAGATTCACACTGAATTTTTCTTTCCTTATGTTATTTCAAAAAATGATCCAATTTTATTATTATTCGGATTTTTTCCATAAAAAGAGAATTCTTATTTTGTTTCAGTAAAAACTCTGACTTAGCTTTCTCCCCTCAGGGTTGTCCCACTTAGAGAATAACAAAAGAGCTTCAGATCCCCAATTATTGGCTTGAATGACCTAAATGAACAGTGGAGCCATATGAATCAGGAATATACACGTTATTTCGTCCACAATCAATTTATACACATTTCTATATTGGAATATTACTTCAATTCTATCCTCATCCTATACGAGCAGCCTTCGACACAATTACAAACTACACGAGGACGTTATAAAAAAATGTTTGTCAACACATTACAAGTTGTAAAACAATAAAGAGGACAATGTGAAATAGCACTATTTTTGAGAGACCCATCTGTGAAATTAACGCACAAGTGGGACTCAGCCCATCTGTATCTTTTATTATACAAGATACAGTGGAACCCCGATTTTACGTTGTCCGTTTCGTACGTTCTCTCGCTTCCTACGTCATTTTATGCTGGTCCGTGGAAATTTCCTATACCGATAATGTAAAAATATCCCGGATTTTACGTT
>JAQGBW010001369.1:0-26760 GCA_034698625.1 Julus scanicus
TCGAAACTGAAAGCACGCACGTTTTTAAAATTATTTTCCCAACTAAATAAACTTGCCATGTTTAAAATTATCTGAAATATGTTTTTTTAAATCAAGAAAATAAGAGTTCATTTTATAAGCAACTCCCTTTTGGTAATAGAACTGGTTTAATAGAACTTGTCTCAAAAACAAGTTTCTTCGTTCTTTCGTTATGGAAATATTTACTTAATTCAAAAGTACGAACAAAGGATGGCGCTTTATGTTTATTTTTTCTAAAGAACGCGCTTTAATATATATAATAGAGGAGCCATTCGGTGAATTTCACCGATTCGTGACATATCAAACGTGAATCAGATGCCTATTAACAAAGAATCAATATATGTAATCAAAATTGAGGTTACAATCTCGTCTAAAGATGCTGCCAACTAACCCAAAAATGATTTTTCAAACAATTGATAAGTTGCCCTATATAATGCCTCATTTCACACGCAGAAAAAAAAAATAGATAAATAAATTTCGATGGTCTATTGTCATAATTGACAATGCCACTTTAATTACGCGATGATTTAAATGTTTATGAATGTTTGTATTTCATTTTATAGCATCATCGGCCAGTCAAGATAGTTTTTACGCTAACAACAACCACTTGGATGAACTCGTTAAGGTAAATCAAACAATCAGATTGATTAAAAAATAGATAACTTCTTTTATCATGTGAATTACTACTATCGAAAAGATGAACTGTAAGTATAATTGGACAAGGTGTTATTCTTAATGAAGGCTACTGACCACTGAAAACTCTAGGCGTGTATTCATTTGGGTCATTGAGAATACATTTATAAGCACATGACTGATCATTAATTCAATTATCTTTAGAACGGTTTTTTTCTCTCGTTTACAGAATTCCAACAAAAAACACATCAACATCGCGGACATAACTAAGGATCCAAGCTTGGCACAAGATTTTCCTGAAGTTGATGTTCTGTCTCACATCCTTCCTTTGGTAACGTTTGAATGCAAGGGAAAACAACCTGGATATTTTGCAGATCACAAATTTCGTTGTGAAATTTTCCATTTCTGCAAACAGGACGGCACACGGTCAACATATGCGTGTCCTTTCAAATCGCGATTCAATCAGGTTTGCAATTATTACGTAATGATGTTTAGCACCTGAATTGCAGGTGGTTATCATGAACCATGCAAATGAACCCAGTTTGAAGTTCAAGCGTAAAAAACAAATACCTGTGTTATTATAGCTTAAAGGTAGTTTAAAAAAAACATCTGTTATATACGTACGTACACATGCTCAATACATGTTTTTACGTGTCACTGCAATTTGCACTTTTGAAAATTTCCGCACGAAGGCCTTCTTTTGAACTCCAGAAATATGTCAGATGACATTTTCAGTTAGGAACTTCTTAGAAATTAAATTATGGAATACTGCAATTCCAACTTCGAAAATGCGAAGTTGGAATTGCAGTATTAGCCTGTAGAGCCCGGTAACATTTGACTTCGAAAATGCAAACAAGCTCTGACAGCCAACATACTAAATACCCATGAACCTAATTTCTCCATTTCAAACTTAAAACAGTTTCATCAAAAATTTCATTGTATAAAATGAAAATGCATACAACAAAAAATGCAAAAATACACTTCTGCAATATGTTGAGTAGCAAGAAACAGCGACTACATAGTACGCATTTTTCAGAAGTTATTTGAAAAAAAAAAAAAAAAGAATAAGTTTTGCATTTTATTAATATTCTCATTTTTTATATATAAACTCCGGATTAACCGGCTCTCTCCCTTAATCTACCAGCATTCATTCCAAACCAGGACGGATAAGAGAGGTTCTACTATACATGATTGATTCTAACACACTCAGCTCATTATTCTCAACATTTTATATCAACATTACAATATTTTGAATCCTTTGCTTCAATTATGAAGTTTGCTTCTAGAACAAATTTTCCTCTAGTACAAAAATGAATGATTCATCAAATACCGAATACCTAATGTAGTTTCAGGTACATTCATGTTTTAATAATATTTTTTGCATAATTTACAGGAAAATGGCGCATGTGAAGATGAGCAGACGGTACAATGCGATCCAGCCATAATCGAAAGCGCTTTAGGTACAGAGTTAAGAGAAGTCAATCACAAAGAAATTGCAACTAGTACTTCTACCAAAAACACAACTTCAATTCCCAAAAAACGCGTTGCCAGACAAGCCATATTCCAACAAAACTTGCCACAAAACACTCGATTTATCCCAGGGAGCAACGTACTTTTCATCCCTCAAAATCCAGACACCGGTTTCGTCCGTTTCTTGGTACCACAACAGCAACATCAACAGCAACAGCAACCATTGTTTCAATTGAACTCACAATTTGCCCCAGCATCCAATGGTCAGCAAACCCAAACGGTCCGGGTACAACAACCTGCTGCCAACATTGCACCTTCAACCAGTGGCCTCTTTGTCCAGTCTCCATCAACGCATCGAGCCCCTACCATAATCCACGCCGACAACGTACAACAGAGTTCTGCAAGACAAGGGCAAGTTCTTCAGCAACGCCCATTAACTTCAGGAAACACCTTCGGAAATCAGCACCGTCTTCCGTCTTCAGGACTAAGTTTGATTCGTCAAGATGTCCCCGTATCACGTCCACAAGCAGCAACATTCCAAAATCAGCAACGTCCTCTACAGAGTAGACCTTCACAGCCTGTGGCTTCCTTTGTAAACCAGCAACAGCGTCCATCAACGGGTTCTACCTTCACTCAGCAACCACGTCCTCAACCACAAGTTGCTAACCTGGGTAACCAGCAACGTACACCATCCACTTCCTTCTTAAGCCAGCCACGTCAAGCGCCACAAGGACCTCAACAAGGGTTTGATCAAAGACGTCCTCCGAACCAGTTTGGACCCGAATTCTTTGATGATGGCTTTCCAGGACCTTCGCCGTTTTTCCAAGGTGGTCCACCACGTTTCGTGGCCCAAAATACTCGTCCACAAATTGCAGAAAGCAATAATGGAGGACCTGGCTTCGGTATTTTGGGGCAACCACAAACTCCTGAGGGTTTCTTTTTTGCCCAACCACCATTCCAGCACAATCCCAATCTTGATGAAGATTTTTTCAACTCTGACTTTCCACAGTTGAACCTAGGTCCTCCCCAGCGTCCTCCGCAACGCCCCCAACACCAAAACGAACCTCGTCCTCCCCAGCAGCAAGTAGGTAACAACTTCAACTTAAGTCCCGAAGACAATGCCTTCATCAACGAAATTCGGTTCCCGGGACCTCCTCAGGGACACAGAGTAGTCACGGATGAACCACCTAAAGGTCCAACCACAGGCAGGCCGACAGAAAACGATCAAAGGCCACAAAGACCCCAGAGGCCTTCACCTGGTTTCTCCCAACCAGATTCTGGAGAGCGCGGCCACGCTCAGTTTCCTTCCAGATTTCCACCAGAACACCAAAGCAATTTTGGATTCCAGCCTGAACATGACCAACGCCCTCCACCACGAGATCAACGCCCTCCACCACGAGATCAACGTCCTCCACAAGAAGATCAACGTCCTCCACAAAGAGACCAACGGCCTCCCCAAAGAGACCAACGTCCTCCACAAGAAGATCAACGTCCTCCCCAAAGAGACCAACGTCCTCCCCAAAGAGACCAACGTCCTCCCCAAAGAGACCAACGTCCTCCACAAGGAAACCAACGTCCTCCACAACGAGATCAACGCCCCCCACAAAGAGATCAACGTCCTCCTCAAGCCCAATTCCCATCAGGTCCATTCTTCGAGCCTCCGGAAGCCCCTGAGCAGCCACCTCGTCGTCCAGTTCCACAAGTTCCAAGTCCACATCGAAGACCTAGTCCTTCAATCGATCCAACTACCCAACGTAACCCCACAAGGCCCCCACCACATCAACGTAGACCACAGTTCAATGAAGCGAATGAAAATGGGCAAGATGATCGTCGATTTACAGCAAGTCCGGCAAGACCTCTTGTTACATCAACACCTTCTTCTTTATCAAAACCAGCACGTGGTCGAGGTAAATTCCGCCCACACCAAGGCGATGGATTTGATTTTTCGGACCAGGGGCAAGACAACCCCCAAAGAGGACCAGAAATCGAAGACGAGCCCCCTCACCGACCAGTGTCCGCAGAAACCTTTGGCATTCCAGATCCCTCCGAAGACTTTGGAAGTAGAGAACCCCAATTTCAAAGTTCCACACCTCGACGACCAGCAACTCATCAGCGTCGTCCTCCAGCATCCCCGCAATTTTTTTCAGCGAATCCATCCCGTCCGGTTGAGATATCCACACCACCAACAGCTCCACTTCGTCGTCCAACCACAGAGCAGCCATTCGCTCATCAGCCAGGTTCAGGTCAACGGTTCCGACCAAATCACCAATCAGAATCATCCAATGAAGAAAATCAAAGAGGACAATCTCAACATACACCGAATCGGCAACCAAGTAATGAACAGAGATTTCCCTCCAGGGATCCACCAGATTCATCCACTGAAGGCGTTCAAAATCCTCGGGGTCAGAGTCCCCACACTCGTCCATTCCATTTTGAAAAGCCGTCCACTGAACACCCAGCAGACTTTTTCTCATCGCAACAACCAACATTCTCAACAACCCACGGCACCAGCAGTGAAGTGCCCGATCATGGTAATCCTCGTCCAGGTCAGAACTTCCCTAACTTTTTTTCCCCCAACGAGAACAACTTTGGAGAGTCGGATTTCAGCGATGGAAATTTCCGAAGACCATTTTCCCCCACGACCGAGGGTGATAGAGGCCATGGTGGACAACCAAATATCATTTCATCTACGCAGCCTTCCTTTCACGATAACTTCAACCCCTTCCTTCAACAAAATGCAGGAGACGATAGGGATACAGTTCCTGGCCCTACATTCAGCGATGCTAATATCCCTTCTTCTCCCACATTTGGGCCACAATCCGCTGACCAACTAGCTCCACCAGATCTTACTCCATTTACAACAAGACCAGATACTCCAGGACCCACAGAAGTTACAGAAGGAGTACAAGGAGGGCATGTCCAAAGAGGACGTCATCCAACGACTTCCAATCCACGTCAGTTTGGATCAACTGATCCGGAAGACATTTCCTCACCTGCAGATGTCAGCTCATCCACCGAGCTCAGTGCCACAGCACCAACAAAGCGTGGACGACGTCCAGGAAGTGTCGCCAGCACAGTTGGCAGTGGAATCCGCACTCGACCAACGAGGAAACGTGGCCGAGGTCGCCGACCAACCACACCTGGCGCCACCTCCGACATTTCCAACGATGTAACGACCACTGCCAAGCCAAGACGACGAGTTAGACCAGCCAGTGGAGCTATCCGCAAGAGGCCCATTGCTCAACGGGGTCGTGCTCAAGCCACAAGTTCCACTGAAGCACCAAAATCTACCCTGGCAGAAACCTCAACCTCTGCTACAGTCTCAAAACGTCGACCTGTTGGCAAACGTGTCCAGGCTGGTAATCAAGGTAACAGTAGAGCTGTTGTCCGAAGAAGGCGTCCGGTAAGTACCGCGACTGCCACCAGTGCTTTTCCTAGCACAGTTGACCATTCGGCATCTGTTAGTAGAGAGCACATCCTGTCCAGTGACAGTACCAACAGGAAGGTGACCATCGTTTCTAAGTTAGATGCTGTTCAAGACAGCGCAATATCTGCTTCTCACGAAAGATTTACAGTGACCAAAGCCGACTTTCAAGACACACCGGAAACCTCTTCCATCAAGGATCACAGCTCCATAGCCACTTCAACAGAGGCAATTGAATTAGACCGTTCCACAAGCGCCAGTCCTACGACCAGTACAACATCAGCAACTACAGCCCCACAACCGTCAGAAACAGAGTCCACCAATGAGATATCGTCATCGTCGCCATCAGCGGTTACTGTCACGAAGGTAACAACAACAAGTACCACTTCAAGTTCAGCAGACAGCAAGCCAGAGGCGTTGACCAAACTAAAACTTTTACTTAACAGGAAATTCATTCTTAAGCTCACGACAGAAGCTCCTTCGAGTTGAGATGTCACGTACAAATGCTGACAAATATATTGTAATGATATCGATTTCGTTCTTAATTTCTACGTCATAAGGTAACAGGGACGTATCCAGTGGACCTATGAATCTTTATTGATTTCGCGTATTTGCAGTTGCCTGAAAATTTTACAAATGGTTCAAAGCAGGCAGGTGGTAAAACCAAAGTAGATACTCAAAATCATAAAATGTTGGGAAATGCATAAGCGTATATAGTTGGGTAATAGAAATACTTATGAATCACTATTTTAACTCTTGAATCCATTCATGAAATAATCAGTTAGTCAATTGAAATTTTGAAAATGTCATCATCTGAGGAAAATCATCGAAAGCAACCAAAGAAGAATGAATTTAAACATGAAATGCTGGATATATATATAAAACGTTGTGAACAAGTGTACTCCAAATAGTAAAAATGAGATTATCCATTTCAGAGTCTTGATTGACTGATTTTTGAAATAATTGCCATTTGTGTGCCTTTCAGTGATTTCAAGTCAGGTTTCATAATGCGGAGTGACTGATTATTACATAACTGGGTAGAGTATGGTATATATGCCATCTAAATGATAAGAATATTTGGAATTTATTGAATTTATCTAGATATTCTTTAAATTGTCGACGATGTAGCTTTTTTAAAAACTGTGAAATGCAGTGCTTTTATAGATGGTATAGCGGTTTAGATATCTGGTTGATATTTTTTTAAAAAGCCTTCTCAATGCGATTCAAAGCTTAGAATGGGATTCAGAAGTTATAATTTCATAATAAAACATCATCCATCGTACGTTTTAATATGCTTTATCGATGTATTTTATATAAACACGTTTTGTAACGCGCAGTTCATTTCTGTATAAAATATTATAAATGTTTTCATAAAATCCAATTGTGCGACCACCATTGCCTTTTTTACCATCATGCTAATTTTGAAATGAAAATATTTAATTATATTATTTCAGATTATTCATCATATATTTATTATATTTCATCACATAGCACATGTGAAAACCAAAATATCTTAGGGTAAGTACTGGATGGAAAGAAAGGAAGATACCTTAAAAAAGTATAAATAAATTCCACCACACATCGCCAAACTTTAAACTTTTGCCAAAGCCAGGTACTTACAAAATTGAAATTAGTTTTATATTTGCAGTTTCAGTTCACAACTTTTGTTACATGTTGCCATGATTCATCATTTGTGCAACTTTTTAGGCTTTTGGTATGGTTGTTCGAATATCATCTCGTTTAAACGTTTACTAAATTCTTTACATTTGGAACGAGAGTTCAAGTACGATATATGCACTGGATCACTTTCACATCTCTCACCTCGTTATCCAATTTTCGGCTACACCGAATTACTCATGGAATTCCACACAATCTAATGCATGCCTTCACATTGCAATTAACTAACCTTTACACATTTAAGACGGATCATACGTGATTGAAATGATGTGCACGTAATTCAATCATGTTATTTGCGATGAGTACTACCCAATTATTTTCCCTCAACTTTCCTAAAGACTCCCACAAAAGAGGAAGTATGGATCAATTTTTTTTTTTTTTTTTTGCCATTGCAAGTTCAGTAACCTGTGCGATACACGCACTTTTAATAATAATTGGAGTTTTTTGGGATGTGATAGAAATTAAAGTAAAAATCACTCAATTATAAAGTACCACCTATTTGAAGAAAATGAGAAATTGACTTGCGCATGACTGACGCATACGGTATATACTATGATAGTGGTTCGATGGTGAATCTCAAAACCGTCACGGATGACAGATTAAGAAATACATGTACATGTAGGTTATTGAATTTGAACTATACATGGGTCCTTGTACATAGTGACCCAGTTAATGATTTCTATTATACTGTACATTGAAGGATATAGTTATGTTATATTATACAAAAATGTATTATGCAATGAAACTAAATATAAAAATAATATACAAATTTACATAAATAATACAAATATATCCTGAAAACGGAACAAATTGTATATTTGACAACTAGTATTTGTTCCCCATTAATTTCCACCAATGGGGCAATGTTGAAAGGATTAGAATTTTTTAGAATGTTTCGTTGGGATTCGATCCTGCAATCAATAAATTAAAATAATGCTGAAATGCCGAGTAGATAATTTGAAATGGCATTAATCATTTCAATTTAAATTACTAAAAAAAATATACAAGTAGGGACCGAACCAAATAAACTTCAACTAATGATTCCAAATGAGACGTTAGAAGCCATTCAAGTTTTTTTTTAATTGTGATCCCCCCTCCCCCCTTTCCCCAAATCTGTGTGTTGTAGCATAGCTTACGTGCATTGCGGTAAAGCGTTTGTAATTGGGGTAGCAACCACAAATATTAAGGAATTACATTTCGCTCCTATACATAAGACTCAAAACCTGCTTACATTTCTATGCAATACACAATTTCTCCATAGAGATGATTTTTGGATCAACCTGTATATGTATACCTAGCTTAATGCGTCACGCTATTTTAGCACATTCATAACGTTCGTAGCATTTCCTGAAAGTACCACATAATTCTTCTTCCGCAAGCTATCCCAATAGAATTAATTTTGAATATTACAAAACTACTGATTTGCCATCACTTCGTAGCTTAACCAAGTCGGAATTCCTCATCCGCAGCTTTTTAAAAGGGAAAACTTCGACAAAACAATTATTGTCGTTGTTTGTTCTCCTCAAACGATCACGATGTCACAAAACGTTGACAAGACAAAAACTTATGAGTAGCCTAATTTTATGCACGAGCTCGTATGCACTGGCCCTCAACATTAACAAAGCAAACACAAAAATAGAAATCCATTGCTAAACATGTTGCTGAAAAACAACTTTCACTTAACAAGCATTACATTTCCAATTAACGTCAAATGTCTAATTTCCCCAACTATAGTTAATTCCTCATTAGCCCCTAACATCTAAAAAAACATGGATTCCAAAATGTCGCGATTTCACGTTGACAAAAAAAGGCAGAAAATATATAACATTCGAGACTAACATTCTTCATAATTTTTCTCTAAAACCACCTTCTGTTTTGTCAAGTTTTTATCAGATATTGAGTCTCTAAATTCTGTTTTCGGTTAATGCAAATATAAAGCTCCATCAAAACTGGGAATTTGCAAATTTTTATTTATAACATTAACATTTCTCAACGCAGTCACTCCAGTCTAATTGGACATTTAATTGGCATTAATGTTTTAATTAAAAATCTGTGAAACTGACCATGATAGGTATATGCAATTAAAATTTCATTGGTTAAATATGTTAATTTGATACCAGGAAGTAACAAGAATGAACACCGGTAGTCAAGAATACTTAAGATGCATTTAAAGACACGTTTTTAAATTCATTGTAACAAGCTTTCAAAAATTGTTTCATAGAAGGAAGTAACCGCAGAGAGCGAAAAAACAATCAAAACAATAGAATAATGAGATGAACCCGATATCCCCTCAGGGCAAATGCCACCCACATTTTCTCAAACTCATATTGTCAATGATGCAGTTTGATCTGAATACTTGTTGTATAAGTAGTCTAGTTGCCACAATCGCTCGCGATTTTTCTGAAGCAACTAGATCATGCCAATAAAACTGAATGGCGATGTTAATTAAAAACTAAAACTGAACAACCGTCTGTCTATACGTATATGTGAACTGAATAGTAATACTCTTCAATATAAAAGTTCAGAAGACAAAGAATCATGATAATTGCAAAGTACTGACTGCTCCAACTATTCAGCTTGATTTTGCCAAAATTGCTACTCTTTATTTATGGTCAGCTCCTGCTGAGTTAATTTGAATAAAACAGCACCACAAAGCCAAAACTCTAGTTTTTAAGGATAGGATACAGTGGGTGAATTTGTTGTCAGGATATGTGGTCAGTTTATGGTACACATTATCAAAGATGTTTCCACAATCCACGTAAATGGAAATATGAATATGTAAATCCTGCGGGAATTGAGGTTAGATGTACCATATAATATAAAAAAGTAGAAGAGGGTAGAAGCTATTTTAAAACTCATTTTAAGTAGGATTACTAACTATTCTTACACTGTTTGGAAAACATTTTGGGTGAGATCGTGACAATAACTAAAAAATGTGGCTTGCCAGCTAGACCGTACGGGGGATGTCCTTTTAATAGAAACTCAACCTAAATTTCGATACGCTTTTCATTAATGTAATTATATTTTTTTAAGCAACAATAGATTAGAAGAAGAAGACAATGCGCTTAAGCAATTAAATGACAAAAAAATAGGAAAATTTCACACCGAACAACTTGTACAATAAGCTTTTGGTACTTATAAGTACAGCAGATTTGCGAGCACTTTCTAAATACAATAAAGCAGCTTTAATATGATTATTCTACGTTGAAACATTTTCACAATTAAATTAAAAGTGAAATTAAAAGACGATCCAACTGTTAGGCATGTCGATAACAAACAGTGGTTTTTTTTTCTTAATTGTTTGATAAATTTAAATTAACCTACTTAATAGTTGAAATTAAATAAAAAGGATGTAACCGATCAGAATTTGACAGCTTATTGAACAAGTAGGTCCACTGCAACGGTTGGACCTACAATAGGTTAAGTTCAATTAAGGTAATTGTCAAATCATGGTATTATTTGAAACGCAATGTGGAATTAATGCATCATAAAATTCTTAATCTTATTAGTTGTTATTAAAAGTGGAAACGACAGAACTGGGATATGGAACGTGATTTTTGATTTTCCTTGTAGGCCACAGTACAATGATTTTTAATAAAAATTGATTAAAGGAATAATTATACAGACGTTTCCAAAATAATTTCTTGATCGATAAAACTGTTAATATAATCTTGGATTATTAAAAGAAAATGCAACAGATCACACACAACTACAGTTTGAGTCACAAGTCATATACCCAATACTGTAGTTCAAAGCAGTAACATGTGACATTTAGCACACTCAGCAGATTACAAAGTAACTAACTGGTTTCTAGTACTAGGGAATCGTATTGCATAATCACTGCCTTAAGACTTTTCTCCTCATGTTCTGAATTAAATCATTTAAGTTGATGCAATAAAATTAATATCTATCCCACTTAAATGTAATCACAGATTAATCACGTTACATACAATAAAGTTAAACAAAAAATCGTGACACCTATTCTTTAAAGTAAATCAGAGATACACTTATACAAATTAGTCTGCTTTCAAACACCCCAATTGTCAGCATTTATAGAGTTTAATAATGCTATAAGGTCATTAAAACTGATATAGAGTGCGTGTCAGTGTTGCTGTGAAATTCATCATGACATCATTTCTGATCGTATTTTGGGGTATGGTAATTTCAATAGCAGAAAAATAGGCAAGTCAGCTAGATTGCCTTGCAAGAATCAGTTCAAAGGCTATCATTTTTCATTGTTAATTGGATCCCTAATTAATGTCTTCAAGAAATTCATTAATAGAGTGCATTTGACAAATAAATCTCATTAATTACATTTTCAAGGTACAAAAACGCAAGATTTCCTTGTTGACCACAGTTACGTGGTAATTTCCTCGAAAAATAAGATTAAAAAATAAATTATTTGCGAGTTCGACTGATTTTGGAAATCTTTTAAAACGTTAACGATAGCCTCAAACAGCAGTTGTGAGTGGGTCCCCTCCCTTTGTACCCTGAAACCAATATTTTAGACCCAGTCAAACACTGCTTGATGTTTAAGTACTTTTACTGGATAGCATGCTTTAATTACACCAATATACAACAAAAAAACACAACCAATAATTTGTGCATGTCTTTTATGCATCTTGGATTAGGCGTTTTCAGATCAAATACGGGCTACACACATAATGAAACTACAATGGCGTGGCCACAAAATCTGTTTTATATTTTATATGCAAGACGGATTATAAAAACAGATCTTCACGCTATAGTGGTAGTAACTACAAAAATTAACAACCAATTCTAATAAATGATAATGAATGCCCATCACTTTGAGTCTGTGATCACCGCCAAAGATTCGTGTTAATAACCTTACATATTCACATATTACTGTACTCTTTTAAGTGGAAATAACCATCCAAACATGCGTGTAAAACATTTAAGTTCAAAAACAAACTAAAAACACGCCTAAGGCACGAATACTATAAACATCTGAAAATCTGAGTATATGCTCACAATACGTCTAGGTAGAAATCATTTCTTTGAGCGAAAAAAGATCTATTCAATAACACTTATCTATAATGTTTTTAAACTTATTTACATTTTACGACACAAAAATATGCATTTTTTTCGAAATGTAAAATAAAACTTAAACAATACATGTGAACAATCTCGCCCTAATTTCAACCCAACATATTATGTTTGAAACAACGAAATAAAACTTCGAAAATTACGGTTATTTTTAATAAAATTCAATTGTATTATTGTTAACATAGTGGACGTTAATGATCTTGCGATTTAAACATATTATGTGAAAAAAATAATAAAACATTCCAATGCATATTTTAAATTGTTTATTTAATTTTTTTTCTAACAACAACAACAAAAATGAATGAAAAATTTGTACTAAAAAGTATATTATTACATGGGTTCTCCCACTGTATCGTTTGCATAAATTGCGTTCCAATTACATCTCAAAATTCTTAACATTTCAACCCCATATTTTGATTATTAAACATTCTGGTTCATGTAAAGGCATGTGCACTTAACAATTAACTGTGTCATCACAATGCAAATCTAATTCTTGGCTATTTATGAATATTTCCTATTGTCAAAAGCTTATAAACGGTGTTATTATTAAACACAAGTTATTCCGTATAACAAAGCGTACACGAAACCTTAAAAGCGTAATTATTCACGTATAAAAAGCGGTATAATTTGCCTGCAATCTACATATATTCAATTTTTACAGCATCTTTTGTCTCCCCTTATGAGCACGCACTCAATACTTTTTTAATCCGCCCTTGGATCTATACCTCAGACGATATTGTTCCATACGTTATTAGGTCAGAATTTGCTATGCATTACATTACAGGGTCAAAAACTGTTTCCCATAAATGCATTACGGTGCATTACCGCGCCCTACTCGTACCTGTCTACACAAACCACTACCTGGTCCACAAAAATGGCAAGGTCGGACCAGAACAACTTGCAAGAATCAAATTTTATTGGAAACGTCTGAACGTGGGAATATTCGAATTACAAGAAAATCGCATATTTGGCACACAAAATGTGCGTGTTCGTGAAAAGCGTTGACCCAGCTAATATTAGACACGCTGGGGGAAACACGGCCAAACTAATTGTTGCAATAAACAGCTATTTTACAAAAAAAATGTATACAGAATTTAATTTCATATAAATATGACTTCTTTTAATAAAATCAAAATTCTTATTGACAACTACAAGTATAGAATTGCACGTAGAACGAGTTTTTAGTATTTTAGCAAAAAGTTGTGGTTACAAGATGTAACTCATATCGACAACATTATCCTCTAATTTACCTTTATATGATGTTAATGTATACTATATTATCTAACAAAATCATATACAGATGTATGTAGCTTGCGCTATTTCATATCAATATGGATCTGATAAAAGGAGAAACAAGTTAATACTAAGTTTTTTTTAAATTAAAATTAATAAAGTAATATTAAAAATCTAATGGTTATAAAATACACGACATGTGTTACATTTCATTTAACGAATGGATGATGATAATTTAGGTATTAAGAATTGGTAATACAGATTTAAAGTCAATATATAGAGGATTACGTCATATTACAATATTACAATCATATTACACGTTTACACTAGCATTAACAATTTCGAATTTTTTAAAAGGTTAATTAATAACTTTTTTCAGTGATGTTGTACAGTATGTGAAAAGGTTATTGGAAGAAAAAAAATTTACAATGTCATTTTATCACGATGCTTCGTTACAGTCAATAATGGGCCACTCATGACCAAAAAAAACTTTCAAGTGTGTGAATGTGTTCGTCAAATTTCAAGCAATTATTATAATCATTGTTGTTGTTGTTGTTGTCTTTTCTTAAGATGATATAGTGATTATTATTCTTAACGCCGGTTTAACATTAAATTGTTTAAGAATGAACATTAATTTGAGGCTTGTCTGTCCTCATTGTGTTACATATTTATATTATAGAGGTTACAATAAGGGTCAGAAAATCGTAAGGAGAAAGTGGAATTCACGTTTTTAGGAGAGAAACATCTACCATTCAGATCTTACAAGCAGATATAGACTGATGTTCACTATATGTACTTTGATGATCTAGTCCATTTATAGTGAGATTTCTACGTGAGATTCATTATATCGCCTTTTACACGAAAACGTGATACAATTTTGGGATTAATCGTAAATATGGTTCATCTTAAAATCATATCCCACCCAATATCTGTTTCTAATTTAGTATTTTTACTGACCAACAAGACGTTGAACATATAATGGCCGATTTGGGTCGGGAGAAAAGCAAAGAAAAAACTCAATATGATCCTCTAACGTATAATGGCATAATAAATTTGGAAAACCAGGAAGGAGAAAGTGGGTTTACTGTTATTAAAAATCCATAGATGTAAAATATGGACTGAAATCAGCATCCTTACTAATGTAATGAGTTTTAAGCTAGCTGAGTAAAAGTCCCTACTCTCGCAGCAGGGAAGAACTTCAATTATTTTCCATGAAACTGATCAATTGTTTAGCGAATGTAACATAGCATCATTAAAAATGTTCCAGACACATTCGTAATTGGTTTTAACCAAACAATTAAAGTTTAATTTAATCTATGAATTTAAGATGCAGCAGTCATTTGAAATAATGCAGATTTTAGTGTTATTTGGTTCCATGCAAGACCGGAGGATTTTATTTTTTAATACACCCATCATGCATTTTAAGGGAAATCTTTTAATGACTATCATATCTCGAAATTTTGTTCTATAACATTTATATTTTGACAAAACACAATTGTGACAAGCATACCTCAAATAAACATTTATTCTTAAACTTTTTATTCTTATACCAGCGTTTAAAAAGAATGATGACTATTTTATTTTCAGCAACAACGTTTACAAACATGGAGAATGTCAGCAATGGCTGACACATGCATGTAGCGAAATGTCGTGAACGAACTTGTAAATAATGTCTTGTTTCTCGACATTTTATTAATTTGTGCATGGAATGTACAACAGGCTAGAATGATCGAAAAGCCAGTGTCCACACACGTCTATGTATAGTTAACACACGACATGACCTCAGATAATGCAGTTGTTCACCTCGTACAAGGTAGGACCTTGTCCACTAAAACAGTCAATCAAGGTGGACACACCTAAATGGTCATTGGAATCCAGACAGGATATATATATATATATTTAGTCAGCAACAGACGAAACTATGCAGATTAGTTCATTTATTTCATAGAAAAAAACGGTTATTTTAACTTTAACATTGATGTTACAGATGATTTATGTGTATAACTAAGTTTTGGAGCAGCTCTAGCGATTATTTCACTTCATTTATATAATAATTTAAACGTTAAAATGTTGAGTGATGGATATTTTTCATCGCAAGAATGGCATCCAATATTTTTTTTTTAACTGTTGACGAAATAGGCCAAGGAAAGTGAGAAAATACTAATTCAGTTCAAATATATCTTGCAGTCTGCATTTTAATATATCATATTGGGAGAGCTAGCGTATTAATTGTTTCAATTAATTTGAAATTGAAAGATTGGATCGAGTTGATTGTTAACTAGCAGGCTGTTAAACGAAATGGGAGAGTACATCATAACCAGATTCCATTTGCTATAATTAACATTAAAAATTCCAAGAATGTGGGTAGCAGCAGAGGACATGTGTACTCGTATATTTAAGGTACAGTAAGATTCAGTTACGGTACAGGTTTAGTCGATAAAATCTGTTCATTGGAATTACACCGATCAAAGATAACCAAAAAAGACAAGATTTTTACTATTCCATATGCACACATGTTAAAAAAGAGGTGGAACGCGGACTAATTTTTTATTGTTCAGGACAGGTGTTGTTACAGGTGTAGAAAATATATGAAATTTGTTTGAACAATGAGCACATAGTGCAACTATTATAAACGCAAGGACTATGGATTTCTGACAATCAAACTTTCTATACTAATTATGCAAGGTATATTTCAATAAGGTTACCCAATGCAATGACCCAAAAACGCACCATACACGTAATACACGCAGTCACACTTTTAATATACAAGTTGGTGTTATTGTAAATGGAGCCAATTGCATTATACCTGATTTCATAATTGAGAAATAGTGAAAATGTATATTTTAAGTAAATTGATATTCCAAAGCGATTGATTCAGTAAAATTGTATTGAGTTTCACTGAGCGATATTGTACTGATGTACTCTATGCCTCGCAATAGGAACAAACCTTTCGTAAATTATTCGCACAATGGTCTCGTGAGATTGTCTGGGAAATACCATGGCAATAATTCCTACAAATTGCATCAGGTTTCTCTGTTATCTTGCAATGTGTTGTACAGTGGGTTTTTTTTACACATAAAGGTGCATGCCATTAATGAACAGAAATACATCGATAACCGTTTAATAAAAATGTGTTGCACATGATTAGCTTATTTCGAATCACAATCTCCCTTGGCAACAGCAAGACCTTACTTTTATATTCAACTATAAAGACGAGTAATGTCTACCAATTCAGAGTGTGGTCAACAGTGGTTGTACTCGTATTAATCCAAATTCCATGTACAGTGGAACCTCGGTTTACGAACTTTATCCGTTCCTTGACCTTGTTCGTGAACCGAAAAGTTCGTAATCGGAATCAATTTTTCCCATTGCAATTCGCGTGTAAATCCAAATAACGTTCTCTTTGTCCTAGAATTTTTTTTAACACGTTGTGGCTTTATCCTTGGAAATTATAATACATTTTTGATGTTTCTTGTACATATTTAGTAAAACTTATCCGTAACAAAGATGTTCTAATGGAATTAGTAAAACATTTGCTCAAACTTGGACCTTTGATTGGTGGTCCAAAGAAATGTATTCTTGAACTGAAGTATCGTTCGTAAAGCGAAATAACAAATGCTGTTATTAAACCGGCATTGTGATTATTATCGTGTTTGTATTGGAAATATATGAAATATCTCACGTTTGTCCCAAAATGAATACATTTAATTGGCGTTGTTTCATTTAACATTGTAACAAAATAAATTTATACTGGGCTCCAAAGAAGAATTTGCTGTATATAAATGGGGAATTTCTATACTCTTAATGTTCGTTACTGTGCTACCACGCTGCATGAAATGTATATACATATCTATCTTAAAAATAAAAAATTCAGACACGGCCTTGTAATTTTGAATAGTTATCAATCTCAAATAATGTAAAATGTGAATGCTGTTCTATTTAAGTTTTGACAACATAACAGTAAAAGTTTAAATGCCAAAACGAATTTTGTATGCATTTTCCTTGCATAAAACTTGTACAAGTTGAAGTTACTATATCCTTCAAAAACATGCAATATGAAGCAGGGAACCTTTAGCGTTTTCTCTCTTTATGCGCTTGTAATTTGCTTTGTTCTCGCCCTTGTTTTTTGAATCATGAAAAAAGTACAGCAGGTAAAAAAAAAAAATTTAAAGCAATGCTGGGTTAGCCAAGAACATGTGCTAAATAAGCACGCAACTAATTCACTTCCGCATACGTGTTTATAAACGACCGTTTTCATATAAAGTTAAAAAAGAAATTTATCGGATGTAAATAATGCGAAAGGAATAACGCCATGCCAGTGTAAATTGGTACATATTATATTATCTTAACCAACCATTAATCAAAAGTAATATTTATGCTTTGAAATACCATAAAGCAGATCATCCGAAGATATATCCTGGGGAATAGGAGAATTTCTTCTGGTGAAACTTTGGAAATTTATTTGTACGTTCTCCATATAGGTAATTTGTCACGATTCCCTGGTGAACAAATATTATTTGGACACTTTATTGATTTTAATTGTTTTCTATGGTTCATGTAATGACTTCTATTGGCTTCTATTGACTCCTATGGTTTAGCTGTATTGACTAAACAATAGAAAACAATAGAAAAAAATGGAAAACATTTGAAACCAATAAAACCAATAGAAAACAACGTTCCAAATAACAATAGAAATCTCTAGTTTTTTTCACCAGGGTTATTTTATATAAAATTTCAGCTCCGACGATTTTTGGAAAAAAAACCGATGCATTATTTAACATTTTTTCTTTACACAATTTTTGCCCTAAGTCGTTTACTTGCGAACGTAATTGCGCTTAATGGTTGTGAAATGACGATTATATATTAATTAAATCAGGATTAAAAACAGATATTGTTCATGGGTGTAAATGAGCAATGCACATAAAAAGTTCAACAAAGTCTAAGTTAACCCAATTTAATTTTGCAGCACGATTTTACATTACAAAATATTTGTATACGAATGGAAGTTTTTGTCATTAATTAATCGGTAGTAATTCGCTAGAATATCCAATAATTTACTGGGTTTGTAATGATTGTAACATCTCGAGATACCCAATAGATACCCAAAAGAGTTAACACAATTCTAAACACAAAATCAACGCCAAACATAAAAAATCCAGATTATTCGTTATAACCAACCAGTATAAAAAGTAAAATTAATTTAAAAATGTTAATTTTATTAACTTATTATTTTGGTTTATGCATCGTTTATAAAGTCAATTGAGTGCAACTATTTACTACAAAAATCCAGGATATCAAATCACAATCCATGCAATTATGAAGCAGATTGTGCCATGCGACGAGAAAATTTCTTGTAGCATTTTTGAATTATTTTAGAGGAAGGAGGGCGTCGCACGCTAAATGATAAAGGGAAATGAAATTGAATAAAAAAATTTCCTTAAAAAATAATTGCATTCAAGAACAGTATTTATACCTTGGACCAAATGCAATTTTCTCTATAGAGCCCATCTAATTACGATCCCATATTTTGGCAAAAAAAATAACTAAAAAAGTTATTATGAAAAGCCCAAGTGCTAGCTTCTAGAAACGAAATTTTCATGAAAAATTCTGTACCGTGCATTACCTGACAGAGTACATAAAACAGAGCGAAATGAAAAGTTTAACCTGTTCACTTTCTAAACATTAAAAACAACAATGTACAAACTTTAAATGCAGGTCACAATAGATGGGCCTAGTTTGGAACCGGTTTCAGATAATTTTATACATATCAATATATATCCTCCCACAACAGCGGTTATGTATATATCACCCCCTACTACTTTCTTAATCCATGCAATATTCCAGTGCCAAATTGAGCACACTAAAATACATGTCGGTGCACAGGCATGCATAGGATGTTGTTGTACCACAAACCAGTAATGCCGTAAACACCACATACACACACAAAAAAATCAAATTAAAAAAATTGATGCGAGTAAAAATCTGGTGCATCAATAACTCTGTTAAGGAAGTACATAATGAAGTCACCTATTCAACCAAATCTATATCCAAATCCTTTAAACACAGACTTCCTATTAGGTTTTGCATCCCACGCAACAGGGATTAACAATGCATGTAGTAGTAAATATTTATATTGTTATTTTATACATCCGGACTACAAAAAGCCATATTTCTTAAAGACACTTGTAATTGAAGAGCAGACTACTATACGAGCAAATGGTTCATGCTTAAAAAAACGTTGAACCAAATTTAGGTCTCGAAACTAACTTCAATTGTAATCCCAGATTCTGAGATTTGTTGGAAAAAATTTATAGCATATTTCAAGGATTCTACAGAACTTGAAAACATTTTTTTGTTATTGATTAAATCGAATTTTTTTGATTAACATCAATTTCTAGACCTCAATAAGAAATTACAGCAAAGAACAAATTTCAAGCATAACTTTTCCGAGGTGCTAAACATTCAAGTACATTTCCCGACTTTCAAGGCTGCTAAATATCCATATGAGTTTCCAATTTATCAATTTTATTCACTTCACCTAACCATGTAGCACAAGTTATTTTCCAAAAATTGTTTGATACTGAATATATTCGTGGTGATTACTAGATTATTGCAAGTGCACTAAGGTATTCTGTATCTGCACCACACATTGAATAAAGGTTAAAAGCACCTGTGAACGAGCAACATAATACGAATGTGGGTCAAACAGGCCAAGACTGGACTAATGACCATTAAAATATTACAGGTGTCATGTTATGCTTTGGTACACTTTTAATATATCCTTAGGTACAGGTGTACTTGCTTCCACATGTTCACAAGCAGCAAATAGAAAGGTGGGAAAGGTATAACCCACCATAAAGTACAACAACCATTAAAAAACAAATGTTGCCACATACAGTAGTATTCAGGGGTCAACCTGAAATGAGGGATAGATCCACTCAACACATTAAACTGAAAGAAGATATTTCCAAACTAAATTCATGCTGAAAAAGTGCACGACATCACCTTGTACTGGACCAGGAAGTACCAAGGCACCGTTTATAGTAAGCTTATATGAAGTTATAGCAAAATGGGTTAGGCACCACAAATTATTCCAAAGTATTGCACATAATGTTGCTCACTTTTGTTAAGTACAATACAGTACACGTCTTCACAATCAGATTGTTGAACAATATTTGAATCATTTCCAGTGACGATGGTTTCAGGCAAATTAACCTAGTAAAATTTTATGATTGTCCCTGTTGACCATTCTTATAATTCTTAGATAGTATTTAGGTGTTGATAGATTTTGCCTATAATTAACGTAAACTAAATGTTCTGTGAAATTTCTGATTTGCTGTTTTAGCACAAATCAGGCACTCCTGCAGATGCAAAGTAGAAATCGTGGGTTTTGAGTTCATTCTATGCTTTTTTGATGAGCGCAAATGTTATAAATACGGATAATATTTTAAAACTACACCTTGTTACTAAGGGTGAAGTCAACAATAGTAAAGATGGGTGTCTTTCTTATGAATCACATCATTAGGAGCATCCTATATAGCTCTAAGTTTTCGAAAAGGGATTGTCCTAGACATTGGAAAGAAAACTCTCACCCAGGTCAAATTTGTAAAGCCCAACGATTAAATCTTTTTTTTTTATACAATTAACTAGATTTCCAAATTCTCCCCTCTTTTCTTGATCTACATATAAACAAATAAACCATTAATAACCATTCACGGAGCCATTACATATGTAGATCTGCAAAGTATGACACTGCCTTGTGCAGTAACATCTTTGTTGCAATAATAATTTCCAATCAGTGCTTTTATTGGCTTAGCAGTCCAATTCTTACAGGACGACAAAACATAAAAACCTCCTTAGAATCGTATTATGAAATCCGTAACCCAAAATAGTTGATATCAGATGTGTGATTTTTGATTCACTCTGTACTTTAACTTTCTACAAGCAAGCATTTAACACCTTTGTTAACGCAGTTTTTACCTCCAAACCAAAATAATATTTTAAAAATGGTAGATGGCCTACATGAAATGTCCCGTGAAACGCCCCTCAATTTCAAAAGCACGAAATTTTACTAATTCAAGAAGCATTATATAAGTAAATAATAGCTTTTATTTGGTTCAGTGTTCATCAAAGAGGGTATCATGCATCTCACGTCTACGAAAACCATTCAACTCAGCACAAATAATAATAATTCATAATTGATGAGACGTCATCTAAGATGAGATGGAGTTTGTAAGCAAACCGAAAAGGTATACAATTAAACAGAAATCTTTAACTTGAAATTTGACTTTTGCTGAAAAATAGGTTCACAAAAAAAAAAAAAAAAAAAAAAATCATACCGGTAATAATACTGTTAAATCTTTGTGAGTAGGATCAGTGTTCAGATTACTCCACCCCGCCCTAAAAACAGTGAACTCGAGAAACAACCACATTGGGGAGACACCTCAACCGAACAAATAAACTAAAATAAAGGTCTATTGAGTTCGAATCCCACACCTATTTGCGAAATGTAATTGCGAGGTCTATAACCGCTCAGTGTGCCAATATAAGACTATCCAGACTTTAATTTCAAATTAACAAGGTTTGAAACACCAAACTGCTACATCCAATAATTGCCAGGAAAATGTGTTCGTGATTCAATGTGTATCATTTAAAATGCTGTACAAAATATCAGACAGATATCTCAACACTATGGACTTGCATAACAATGCAATTTGGACGACTATCAAATCAACGATAATTTTGTTACTCTTGAACTCATTTGCGTGTGTATGCACAGCTATTAATTAATCTATTAAGAGTAGTGCAATAATAATATATATCTTTTTTTTCGTAAATGGGATTTTAGTATTAATTTCAGCACGAACGCTAATAAAAACAACCGAAAATTTGGCCTTTACACCAAATTCCGAATAAATTTACTAGGTTAGACAGTTTAAATTTACACTAACTGCTCATCAGGAAGTCAACTTAAAAGAGTGGTCAAATTAAATCGTGAATTTATGGCACAGCCAGTCATCATTAAATAATAATTAAACATTTTCTGTAATAAACAATTTAAATCATTTGCGATTGCCAATGCAAGTATGCAAGTTTTAATTGTAACATTGTTCAAAGAAAGTATGGTCATTAAATTGCAATAAAATCAAAAAAGACTTGTTTGAATACCTCGTATTTATAAACAAAATACTTAAAATAAATTCGCATTTATACAAAATACGTGAAATGACTGGTCTAATCACGCGTGTTTACAGAATTTCATACATTTGGAGCAAATGACCACATGTAATAAGGGTTGTTATTATTTCAGCGTGAAATATATCACGACGTTGAACAAATTCCGATATAATAACAAACCCTATAAGTGGCAATTTTGTGAAGATTAATTACCATCATCCAATTGGGATGATAATCGGAATTATTAACACTCAAGAGATCAGCGTCCTATAAATTTCAAGAGTGGTTCAAGGAAGAAAATTGCGAGGAAATTACGGCTTAACCATAAATTCCTAAAATGCAATACTCCGAATCATGATCGTTTTAAAATTGTAGGAGTAACCTTTCCTTTAACACTTCTATTTTATATAAAACATGACCGATTTTAAAATCTCAAGCTTGCAATTTTTTTATGTGCAAGGCTTCGTTACATTCTCCACCCTATTAATGAGTTGCACTAACCTCCAATTATAATGTGCAAATGAGGAGATATCAACAGTTCAACAACTACAGTATCTAGACGTCCTTTCCAATTTTTTTATAATGCTGATTAAAAACGATTGCAATCATTGATTATTTAGTCAACATCAGTTGCAACTCGCAGAACTCCATAAACCTACTTTTATGGAACTGATACATGTCAGAAAATTTTCACCTAGCTTATAAGTACACTTTTAGGGATTTTTTAGAATATGATTTTTGGAAAATGCACGTTGTATTGTCTATGCATCACTGAAATAAGAATGTCATAATTTGCATAAGAAAGAGTTAAAAACATGATCTGAGAAACATTTACGTTTCTTCCTGTAATTTTTCATATAAATGTGGATATATTTGTACCACTTTCTTATAATAATAGATTGTTTTATCTTCGATTATTGCATTCGAGATATAAATTGACTTTATTGGCCTGTTAATCTAGTTTAACTAAATCACGGATGGTGGAGGGCAAACCTGGTTTATAATTAAAAAATACACTTCTAAAGCAAGCTGTATAATTTTCTAGCATTAAACATATCGTGCACAAATCAGAACATCCTCTAATTAAATGAATTAAATATAGGGTCAGACAGAAGAAAACTTTCTCTTCGATCTCATTACAAAAAAAAATACTATGGGCGCGTCACAATTTAGGACAACACGATTCGGCCAATAGCAACTGAGATAGGAGGTCAGCGGAAGGGTCATCTCTCGGTACCTGAGCCCGCGTCACGTGCTTTTGCACGCTCTGTAAAAGAAGGGCGGAGCAATGTAGTCCAGTCATACCCCTATGAATATACAACCAAGCGCAAGAGCAGCCAACATTCACTGAATTACCAACATTTCACAGAAATCAACTTTGTGGTTCATATAAAAGCGAAGGGGGCTAGGCATCACCTTGCATTTTAAGTAGGAATCTCACAGGTGCCTTTCGGAGTTGATCAACTAAGCCATTGGAAAAACTTATTTATCATTAACGAAGGTAAGGCAACACTTCAAGTAAATATTTTATACTAGGAAAAATAAACGGGTTTGAAAACATTACGCGGGGGTATTTAATCAAAATTAAGGTTAATTAAAAGTGTATTTCAAATATTTTAAAACCGGAGTTATCTAGCTTCGAACATAAGATAAAGCTGTAACATGACATCAAGTATTATTTTTGAAATGAAATAACATTGTAATATGATTGAAGAAGATTATTATTAAACTTTATAAAGCAAATTAATATGTTTTATAATAACATAATGTATTGTCGATACAATGTACCGATTGTTTTTGTAATTGAAATTAATTTTAATAAAAAAATATTTTAGTTTAAAAATATACATTAGCTTTACTCTAGCCTAGCATAAAAATACTTATTCACTGCTATAGGACAAGGATTCTATGTCAAGTATTTTACAAAGATATATTTTTAATTGTGATTTTTGTATAAATTAGACCCTAATGTAGCCTAAAGCCTTTTTAAAATATTTTAATATATTTTAACAGCAATTGCATTTTCAAAAATTTTACAAAGCTGTTATATAGAATTTTGCACAGCGTACAAATACGATAATTATTTTGTTTAAAATTACTTATATTCAATTTATTATCCTAAAATCAGCATAAATGTTTTATATACTAGCAGTTGGGTATGGGGAATATTATTATTACTACAATTTTATTTTTAATCCCAATACCCATATATTGTCATTACATTATATTCAGGGAATGGTACAATTGGCCACACATATTGTGACACAGACATGTAGTTCCGGTTTATATATTTCTGCTTCCTATTAAATAAGTCATTGAAAATAATGTGTGGTGTGTTAAATAAGCCCACTTAACTGTAATTAGTTTCATTTTTTTTCTAAATACCAAAAAAAACGCATTAATATTGAACGAACATGTCCATGTGCTGTACAAATTTCACATAAAAAAGTGATGCATAGGCTTGACCATCACAAAGTAGGTCAAAGATATATTTTCAAAACACTGAAAACAAGTTTACATTTACAAAAGAAACTAGGCTGAAGATAGAGGAAACCCCCATTCACCTTGTCAGTCTACATGGCGGAAAACTAAAAAAAAAATTAAAAAAATTATTAAACAATGTATAAAAACCTAATAGCTCACTTTCCTCAACGTTACCACATAAATACATATATATTTTAAAAGATAAGTTAAGTGCTGTCTAGATAAAACATTGTTAATTGCTAGTTGCACTATTTGCTTCATTTACTATATGTTTCAATAGTCGAATTCGGTTTCCGATAATCTAATGATTACCTGATACATGTATTATTATGAAATAGCTTACGATAATAACCACATTTTAAAAAACTTGCATAAAGTAGTCATCTGAATGTGAAAAGATATTGTTGAAAGTGGTAATAAAAATTAGCCTCAAGTGTAACTATGAACAATGGCCAATTTTTTTTTTTGGAAATCTGGAGTAAAGTGGTTTAAGAATTTTTGTATAGTTGAAACTATTGTATTTAGATAATTATCGGAGAATATAGTGACCAGTTTTTATACCTGTTTTAGTATAAAGGGAAAGCATCGAAAATGATTTTTATACAAGAGAGGGTTGGTTCCCAAATATGGCGGATTAGACATCAAATTATAAACTCGTGCATAACATAAATAAAGTCCAGAGCAAAGACCCACACAAAGCGATATGCTTTCTCATTGCCTTGTGTTATCACAAAAAAACTGCTAAAATAGGTTAGCAGAATAAATGCAAAATAAGCACAGTCATGGATTTATGATGGAACTGGAGGCACTCTTCAGACGGCCAAATTGTTATCACGATGTCTTAATTAAACAAATTTAATCAATTTAATTAATTGTAATTTCTTTAATCTGTTTAATTAAGACATGGTGATTTTTCTTATTTTAATATTCGTAAGTATGCTTTAATTAATTTATTTTTGAAATGCTAATCCCTATTCGTGTTTGGATAATACAAATAAAACTTTAAAACAGATTTTATCCGATATTTTTTTGAGAAATACAAGCACTCGGTGAATATTAACGGTTCAATGAATATCCATTATTGCCTGACTCATCTTCTCATCCCATGCACAAGTGATATAAAAAAACTTCCTAAAACCTTAGGCGTTTTTGAACGTGTTCTCGGATGAACGGATACAACGCATATAAGCTGGTTGCTAAAGTTTGCAATATATGCTGTGTCGTCGCCATTAGCCACTGGCCGGAACAAAACTTGACAAACCGTATTATATCAAATCAAATAATGAGGTATTCGGATCATTAATTGTGGATAACAACGAGTACTTAGAATCTTACATGTTTCATCAAACTTGCAAAAATTGGGTTACTGTACTACTGCATGCATGAAGAAATACGAATTAGCATCCGTATCTCTATTGTGGAACTATGTTTGCTTTCGCCTACCGCATTATGTGAATAATGTAAAGCATATTAACAATTTGAAAACGTTGAAAAAAAAAATTATCTGTACCAGTGAATACACACAAAACAAAAAACTCCAAACTGCACAAATAATGTGTAAACTCACCTCAGAACTT
>JAQGBW010001370.1:0-26758 GCA_034698625.1 Julus scanicus
ATTCTCGAAATACGCGTTGAATGAATCTAAGGCGTTGGTAACAATTTTTGTGAAATGGTGATTCCAAGAAAGGTTTTGGTAATATAAACTCCCAAATACTTGATAGTATCAACGACAGTATTGTCTAGTTTAAATTAATTAGCATAGCTCGTGAAAACTGCTACCTTTGAATTAGCACCGCTAACTTCAACAGCTGCATCTATGGCAGAATTTCCAAACCCAATGACCAGAACACGTTTGTTTTCCAGTCCTTTGAAATTTTTGAAGGAGTGAGTGTGCATGACGGTTCCACGAAAATCGTCTAATCCTGGAAAGGCTGGAATCGTAGGAAACACGTGATGACCGTTGGCCATTAAAACAGCTTTTGCAGTGATGTCACTCTCATTGCCATGCTAATGAAATACATATAATTGTAACTTCAAACTGTGTATAATGTGCATTGTAAATGTGCAATACATGTTGACATTTTTTGATTTAATGTAAATTTTTTTTTATAAATAAATACCTCCGATTTGATCCTCACTGTCCATTGCCCGTTTTCAGCATACCCTTTTCCTTTCTCCACTTTGATTACTTGGTGGCGATACTTTATGAACTTTGTCAATTTAAAATGTTCGATGTAATTTTCCAAATATTTCAGGATTTCAGTGTTGTGCATGTAATTTGGAAATTCTGGAGGGGGAGGAAAATCGGACATGGCACTCATTTCTTTGCTCGTGTTGATGACCGTCGATTGCTGAACTGATGCGTCTCCATGTTCGTCTGTTTCTCTGTACATGGGAATTTAAATAAACTGTGTATAAAAGTACTGTGACTGTCATTAGCACGTCCAGATTAGAAAATATCGTTTTAGTTTTTGTTTTGTTTTGTTTTGCAAATAAAAAGCAAAGCCAAGTTCTTCATAACAGCCTTGACCACTCCTCTCTTTGTAAAGTTATGACCAAAGTTATAAAGGAAAAAGTATATATAATGGCTTCAAATTGCTTTATAAATCAATGTTTTAACAATTTGCAAGAGTTATCATGGAAATGACCTCAACACTACTAAACGTACTTATAAAGTTCTCCCAAAAATATTAGAATCGTTTTAAAATCAGCCTAAACCGTTTGTTTGTTTTTTAAAGAATGATACATTGGATTGATGATTGGAACCTCGGTTTACGAACGTCTCTGTTTACGAACACCACATGTTGTTTCGCTTTAAGAACGATGCTTCAGTTTACGAAGACATTTCTGGACCACCGATCAAAGGTCCGCGTTTTTGCAATTGTTTTACTAGTTTCGGCAGAACATCTTTGTTACGAATAAGTTTTACTAAATACAGGTAACATAAAAAATGTCATAATTTCCAAGGATTTAAATTAAAATCGATATTAGTTTCGAGGATAGCCTCAATTGCAAATATGGCAAAAGGTCGTCTCTTTATCCACGCCAACTGCAAATGCAGTGGATGAGAATCCATCGATGACGTCATTTTGAGGCTTAAATCATTTAATTAACAACAGAATAGAGTAGAATAATACACATTTTCCTAATGGAAACAATGTTTGTTAAAGTAAATCATGGATGTATTTATTAAACTGCTTTCTTCTAATATTAATGTTATATTTATTTCCTTTCTGTATTATTTCCACACATAAGCCATAACAAGTTTAAAAAATTTTAGGACAAAGAACGCATTATTTGGATTTATATTAATTGCAATGGGAAAAATGATTCGGTTTACGAACATAGTCGAGGAATGGATAAAGTTCGTAAACTGAGGTTCCACTGTACTTTTAAAGCAAACGATAATAACAAATCTCCAATAATTATTTAAATTTCAAGCAAACAAAATCATTCTTCTTGCAACGCTATAGAGTTCTATTAATTGACCCATTATTATTTGTTTAATGCAAACATTGTTTTATAGCTAAAATGAAAAACATCAAAATTACTCGCCTAAATCTCCACAGTCCTCCAAAATTGTCTGACTTTTCATAAAGGACCGCATCAAGTCCGTTTTCAATGCATATTTTCAGAGAGATGATTCCAGAAAATCCTGCCCCAACAACGACGACTGGGTGAGCCATTTCGAAAAAAAAAAAAAACTTGAGTGGATGCTGGCCTTTTTAAACGATTTCTGTCATTTGCGCACGTCACAACAAAACTATTTATAACTTTCCATATCGCCCAGATTAATCTATCCAAAAAAAAACTGACCACCGTAATTTCAGAGCATACAAATTCGGGCATGATACACAATTCAGGGTCAAGGATATTAATTCCACAGGGCGCCATTCAAATTCGGATTACCTTAATAAGTAAACAAAGTTGAGATAAAATTACACTTGGCCTAAGCATGTGAAGAAAATCAGTGATTTATTTGTTATTGGCATATCTAGACTTGCTTAAAAAAGTATCTGTACCAATTAAAGACGAGTAATGTCCGCCTTATAGGGTCCAGAGTAAAGGCCAAAATCGTTTCAGAATAGAAAAAAATATATATATAATCTAAATATTATTTAGCTGCCATGGCATGAATAGCTTTTAAAAGATCATATGACGATTTATCAACTAATTGGCATTTTTTGTTAACATTTCTAAAAACTTTACCCAGTTTTGTGACTGGGAATTGTCTGACTTTCCAGGTTTTTTCAGGACTTTTTTTGAATTTTTCCATGACTGAAAAATTAACACTTCATTTTTTTTACTTTGTTTTTACTTAGCAAAGACATTTATTTGTAGTAAAATGTTAACAAATATTGAAAAATGAACATTTTAAACACCTGTAAGTTAAAAGATGATCAATTAATTGGTATTTTTTTAGAAATTCCCTGACTTTCTAGGTTTTTTTTAGGAATTTGTTTGAATTTTTCCGTGACTATGAAAAATTTGAAAAACTTTGTTTTTACTTAGCAAAGACATTTATTTGTAGTAAAATGTTGACAAATATTGAAACATGAACATTTGAAACACTTGTAAGTTTAAATTTTTTTAACTAATTTGTTTTTTAATATTTTCCAATCATGGCTTTGCATGTTTATTGAAAATTATTGTCAGCATAGTCTTGGACAGAAATATTCCAGGACCAATTTGAAAACATCCCTGACTTTCCAGGTCTCTTTCATGACTTTCTTAAATTCCCTGACATTCCATGTTTTTCCAGATTGGGGGAACCCTGTAGGTATTTTGAGGAAATATTTAAAACTTTTTAGAAATAAAATTATAATATGATTCAATTTGATAGATAAAACAATTCTGAAATTGTACAAAATTTGACCACACGATGCTGCGTGTCTTCAACATTTACATTTTTTTGTGCAAAAATACATAAATATCGATTTTTCAGTTGGTAAATAGAAACAATAAATCTGTTTCCTTGGCAATTTTGCAAATATATCTCTGAATTTAAAAGGCGTTTTCATGCACATGTGCACGTCAGCCTCATTTGAGGCCAATTATTGGGCGTTTGCGCACGTGACCCACCCTCTAACCGGAAGTGCCCTATATTCTATCCCATATGCAGGTATCGATTTGTTCCAATGAGACTAAATTGACTTTGACTCGCTTTCCAATAATCCGACGGAATTTAGGAAGCATTCAAGTCTTAAAAAGTGAGCATATCATTTCTAGTATAAAATATTTCAACAAACATTTAATAGCTGCTAAGAAACTGACTAACTTCATACCTCGTAAACTGCATGTGGAATTCTGGAAGTGGACGGAGGCGTCATCCTCACTTGGAAAAATTAGTATTGCAACAACTTAACAATGAAAAATGGAGCAGTTCTGCTCCGTTTTCCACATTGGTCAACTACGAGCCTTGTGTGGTCTCCGGAGTTGACCCAGGTCATGGTGTTGGTCCGCTTCCCTATTTCGGCTACTTGATCCCAACCAAAGAGCAGCTTCTGTTAGTCCATTGGCCAACAAAGAATGTGGAAACTTTGATGAACCTAAAGAATGTCACCCATATCAATGCTGTAAGTTAAACATTGTTGTGCCATTTATAAATTCTAAGACCAAACTTAAACCTTTACTTTGAAATAATGAAATCATCTTAAATTTTACCATTTTATAGTCCTAATCTATAATAATCTTATTTCCAATCTGCTATCTAGTATTTTAGTTTTAAAAATAATTTCAATAAAACAAAAGTCTGTATAATTATGATGTATCTGTTTCGAGCAAGCAAAATAAGATAATCATCGTAAGTTTTATTGAAATACCGATTAACTTCAATGGGCTTTATACTGGTATTGTCTAACTTAACCACTAATGTTGTCTATAATTAAGCATTAATCTGCAATTAAATTTCAATTGCCCTTCGAACAATTAGTATATTTTGTCTTATTATTTTTTTTTGTGCAGTTTATATGGTAGGAAAAACTCCGTAACTCGAATTCAATAATATGTGTTTTGACAGTTTGTCGCCCCTAACAACTTGTTGCTATAATACGAAATCGATAAATTGTCTAGAGCGTTAAATTGATATTTCGCATGACATTTTCGGTCAATGTTTACCTATTGAAATGTTCAGGTGGCGGGAGTGTCGCCAATTTTCCTGTTCAGCCCTTTCAAGGAAAAAGCTCAGCACATCAGGTTTTGTTATCACGATGTCATCGAGGGAACTGCCCTTGATAATCAAGATGTACCAAAAGCCATCGATGTTTACCTGTTGGATCCCCAACTTGATTTTATGAAATATCTACGCAGAATCTGGATTCAGCGATTAATTGTGAGTCCTTTAATGCCCCTAATACATACATATTTTATCCCATCTAAAAACACTCAAGCGATTACATATTCCAAGATACAAAGGATTAAACCACACTAAATTTTATATTTTATTTGCAATATTACTTGTAAGAACACACTTTACGTTTTAGCAGAATTTTTTTTACGAAAACTAACAAACTATTGAAAATTAACTAACATCGATGCAAAATATATTGATTTCTCGCAATTTTGATCTTCCTTCACACAGAAAAATCCGGGGAAGCTTCAGAATGACATCAACTTTTGTAACCATGTTTATGACTCGTGTATCAGTAAATTTAAAACTGACGTTATTCTTCTTTCTTTGAAAACAATACAGTTCAGCTAGCTTCTTCGAGTTGATACCCACATTATTTTTCTTGGCAAATCTGACCAACACAAAATCACCAGCTCTAACATCAAACAAAAAAAGAACTGCTGCACGTGCTAAGACCTCCTGCTCGTGCTAAAGTTATAAAAGCAAAAATGCATTAAATTCCAGCAACAGGGAATATGTCTCATTTCTCCTGCACTATTGTGTCCCAATCCTCCTGCCACTAGGTCTTTGTCTCAAATACACCGTAGGATTAAAAGGACCTGACAGATTGGTGCGAAACATCTAATTAACATCATAACCATCCTAACTGCTATTAATGTACTTAATTTGAAAACGTTTCCTCAATAAACAAATACTTTAAGAAGAGTTTTAATATTTGAAGTAAAAAACATACTTTTTGGTAGTGAATTTACACTTTTCCTTCCCATATTCATGTGTTTCATCAGAAGGCCACCATTTCACACAAATAAATGCGAGAACACGAGTGCCATGTAGACACACGAGTGTCAAACTTTTTACACTTTCAAATTTTAAATTATTGGCAATGTCCCATTCCAACATTCTCTCCCCTACAGTATGTATTTATTTACTTACAGAATTTCACATTATCTCCAAAAGAGACCAGTTTGGTTACAAACACCTTTGTGTATGTTCGCTTACTTCTCTAAAACTATGGCATCATTTCTTCGACTTCTATTCAGACTTTAATAATAATTTAATTTTATACTAAATCAGCAGGCCAAGATATTACGAATGGCTGCTTCAGTCCATCAGCCGATCAAGTTCTGCAAACCCAAAAAGCTTCTTAGCAAACATTTCTAGAATTTCCATTTGGACAAAACGAGATCCAGCCTTCAGGAAATCCTGGTGGGAAGATAGGACCCTTTTCGACTGGATTTTTGATAGACTTCGTGCATTACTTAACATTTCTAATGATAATGATGCGACGATTGCTGCCGTCTTAGATTGTATGGTAGTCATTTTAGAAAATACGGACAGCGCCATTGGATGGACAATATTGGACCCTCGTATGGACTCGCTGACCCAAGCAGTACTTCGACTAAGCATCAGAGGAGTAATTTTTAACTAATAAATTTGATTCAAAATTTTTAAGAGTGCTTGAAAGGGAGACTCAGTGTCACAAGTGTCTTTTGGATTACCTCTGGATATTGTTTAGCATATCCAATGATGAAATAAGGCATAAGAGCTCCCTTATCTACCATTATCTATCCATAAAATCATTGATTATTTCAACAGAGCATCCAACATCTCAGTTTATGCATCGACATGTTAAACAGTATTTTATGGTTGCCACTAACTCCAACTCAATCTAGATCTCCAACCGAAGGTTTGATTCAATCATTAACCAGATTTTCAAATTGGGTTAGTTTTTTATTGTTATTGGATCCGGATCTGGATCCATATAATTAATTAAACAACAATTTCGTATTTCTACAGGAAAAGTGTTTAAAACAACTTTTGGATTTTACTTTCTCTATTCTTAAACACGATCATCGCAGATTTAAGTCAGATGAAATCGTCTTTTTATTCAAGTCTTTTTTCGTTTTTCACCGCCTATCCGAAGACAACAACGGAACGGATATATTACAATTTATCAGATTTCACTATTGCGAAGAATTCAGGTAACTATTTCTTTCCCTTCTGCGTTAACAAGAGAGGGTCTTATATTAAACTTGTCAAATGATTCTTCTTTTTTTTCAGGTACTACGTTAACTTTGATCAGCTATCAGCTAAATTTCCCGAATGTTGCAAACTTCAAAATCTTGTTATTCCACTAGGATATAAATTGAAACGTGCCATTTTGTGTCATTCCAATTAATGTGCCTATACAGCAAGTGAGATAATTAGAGATTAACTATCAAATTCTATTTTGTTACACACTTAACGGATTCATGTCTAATGTCTATGCATCTGACTCAAAGACAATGGATTTAAATGTGAATCGTGTAAATAAATAAACTGTTAGTGGTTTACTTATTTTATATTTTATCGAATTTCTTGATTTCTTCTAAATATGGTCCTGCGTTCATATACAAATATGAGCATGCAGTGCCATCTCTAAGCAGTATTTGAAAACTTGAGGAATAAAATACAAGTTGTTACATGCACGATTGTAGATTAAACACGTATGGAGCCCCGATATATAGGCTCAAGTGTTGTCTTTTTTTTAATGGAGTGTTGGCTCGATTTGGCTCAACTTACCCAATAGCGTACATATTAATAAGTTTGTATTGAATTTGAGTATCAACAGTTGAGTCTAGTTGTGCTCCGAAGAAAGTGGCCATGTGTATAAAAATAAATTGAATGCTGCATTTTACAAATATATAATTATTCAAATTTGATATCTACCCGGAATTTGATAAATATGTCCACTAAGGTGGTTTTAAATCCCACTGTTTTTTAGGGGAAATAGTTCTTAAAAATCAGCTCAAACTTTTGTTTCTATAAACATCACTGCATCTCTTCTAGCTTCCTCTAAACCTGTATACTTAGTGCACTAACTCCTGGTATATGTCCAGAGTCATGGTTGGGTAGAATGAAAATAGGAGTCAAAAACATTGAACATGATTACCTACAGTCTGTTTTCAGTGGAATTAATCTGACATGTGCTAGGATCTAGTGGGAAGCTTATCTTATGAATGGCAAGGAAAAAAAAAAAAAATTCCTAACCCATGAATCAATAATTCAGGCTAAACTAAAATTTTAAATAACAAGTACTATCTTTTATTTTAATATGTTATTATTATTATTATGTTGTAAAGATGGTGTATAGTGTGCATTGCTTTACAGAATTTGTGTTAATTTTTTAGAGTCAGTCAGCTTTTGTGCTCAATTACCTGTTGTTTAGTAAGAGTAAAAATCAGACTATAAACTGATAAAAGCTATCCTGCCAAACTAGTCGAAAAAAAGCAAAACGCGTGGCAAAATCAAAACCTTTTGAATTTCCCGCCAGCATCAAGCAGGAGCCACTCCAGTGTGACACATTATCGAATTTTGAACATGCGTGAAGAAGTGGTAGTGTCAACTTCAAACAAAAGAGGATATAAAATAAAACATGCATTAAAATATGATACTAAATAATATATATTTAATCATTGGCATTATATCAGAATCCTTATTTGACGATAAGCACTAAACATTACAAAAGTTTTTCGCGATAGATTCGAAACTGTTAGTTGGCATCATTGGACTGTGGCGTTGAGAAAATGGCTGCGTACTCGGACGAGGAAATTTTTCGGAGATTGCGAGAATTAAGTAGTGGAGAAAGCATTCCACCGGTTACCGACACAACGAGGAAAGTTTTATTAGCCAAGCTTCAGAAATTGGAGCTAGGAGGCCAAAAAAGAAAGTCTCTGCTAAGTTTCAGCTCGGACGAAAGTGAGAATGAAGGCAAAAGGAACGGTAACGATTTTTCGGCATCCGCCATATTGAATACTTCTGTCAATTCGAACGTTAGGCGTACGAGGCGATCTTTAAAAGGAAATTCGAGTGTCAATTCAGGCATTTCTAAGGACGAAAATGATTTAGCCACGTTCGTCCAGCCTAGAAATCCAATGAGGAGAAGTTTTACGACGTCAGAGATAACGTCCAGAGAAGAAAAGACATCGCCGTCACTCTCCCTGAATACGACTAGAAGCAGAAGAAGTTATGGAGGGAAATTAAATTCCAAATCCAAGCCGGCACCCCTAGATTTGGACACTAGTGGGTCCGATTCAGATATATCCGATAGTTCAATAAGCAATATTCCTGAAAACCGAAGCCTGCATGAATTTCCCAAGTCTCGACGAAGTTTCAACGTTAGTCCGAGTAAAGCATGGACCTCAGCCGCATCAAAAGCATCTAAATCAACCACAAATTTCATAAGTTATCAGAATTCTGATGGAGCGAAATTGACACCTGAGCCAAAGACCAAACAACAACAGCATCTTAACGGACACCACGACGTGATTGACTCTGCGAACGAATTTGAGACTACTTTCTCTACAGACTCCCCACCCAATAACTCTCAATGTATTTCCATGATTTTGGTCGCCACTTTGGCGCTTTTCTTTCTCATCGTTGGCCTTATCTACCTGGCAGCCAGGCATAAGGATGCAACGCCTACTCCTGGAATGGAAATGGGTAATTTTTCTATCTCTATGCATAATGTGTGGTGTTGGAAGCTTTTACAAAATTAAAATTTATGTTAGCGGGTATGCAGATCAAAGAAAATTATTAATTTGATGGTAACCTCATTGTGTGGTCTTCATGAGGTTCCTTGCTTTTAATTTTCTAAAGAAGTGCTTATTATAATTGCTGCCATCTTCAAATCTGTAGTCATGTATCCTCATGCCAGATGCAAAGTTAGCATTCACAGTCATAATATGATTCATTCGAAAACCATTTCTGCAATTTCAATGTTCAAAGATCAGGCGGTGAATTAGGTTCAGTCCATTTGCTCTATATTCAACAATTTGTTTTAAAGTACGTAATAAAACAGTGATCTTAAATTTTTATTTTCATAACATCCTTGGCCGATGATTTTACAATAACAGGCCAACATGTATCGTTTTTCTGTTATTATGGAAAGCGATTTTTAAACATGAAATCTCTTCTATTAAAAATGATTTCTAGTTAGTTTAGACTTGCATTCTATCCATTAACCATGATTGCACTAAGTGGGCAGTAAAACCATATGTATAGATATTCTTATGTTGAAATGTTGTTATTGAGCATTTAAAGAATTCCAAATTGCCTTAATCTTTATACACAGTTGCTAGCAACTGTGGAGAATTTATTAGAGCAATTAAAAAATTATTCTAAAAGCTGTTTTCCTGAACCTAATTCTCCTGTTGACTAAAGAAATATACTGAAATTATGAAAAGAGTTTACAGCTTCCTGAAATTAGCATTTTTAAATCATAAATTTTATCGTTTTAGGTGGTACTCGTGATGAACAGATTATATATGCCACTGCCCTTCAACTGAGAAACATTTTACGCAGCATAGCTGGTCAGTAATACATTTGTTGTCACGCAAATATTGTCTCAAATTCCTCTCCAAATGTTTCTCTAACCGTTAATATTTTAATTGTACAACAAAAGGTGATGCGGAATGTAATGGTCGCACTTTGCCTTCTGACCGTCGCATGTCGTCTACTGAAGCTGAACGGCATGTACGGACTTTTAAAGAAACACCGGATACGGTTGACATATCAGATATTTTTGCACTTTATCTTGTGAACCGTACTTGGGGAATCAGGTTAGTTGTTGTTCATAACTAGTTCTGCATGTACTCGTTCTTTAATAAGTAACGCACATTTTCCTATTATATAGACTATTAGATTCTGGGGGAACATCCATACAAACGGTGAATAGCCTGCATTCGGTGATATCCTTGGAATCAATCTTCGCTGATATTTCTTTCTACTGTCAGCTGAAACGCGCATTGCAGAACACCATTTATAAAGTGGCTCTGGGTTTGGCAGGTATGCATATTAATTCTTGCAACAAATGCAAAGATATGGCAGCATATAGGATATTTTAAAGAAGTTTATCGCATGTTTCACGAAAACGTTTTTATTTTTGCCTAGTTATGTTGGCTCTAGTGGCCCTCGCCTCCATCGTTTACTGGTTCTGGGAGCGAAAGCGACGGGAGCAGCATGACGTTTTTGCATTGGTAGAAAGAATATTGGGTAAGCATCACTGTAAGATTTCAATTTTCTTTTCTTCGGTTTTCGTTGTTTAATACAGATCTAAATGTATTTCAGAAATTTTACAAAATTATAATCGTACCTGCCGAGGCAATCCTTCCCTGCAACCCTATCTGGCTATTCCTCATGTTAGGGATATGCTAATCCAACCTTCTGAACGAAAATCAAAAAGGGGCCTCTGGGATGCTGCGGTGCGCTTCATTCAAAATAATGAATCTCGAATTCGATTTGAAATGCAGACAGTCGAAGGTGAGGATTTTCTCGTTTGGAGGTGGCTTCAAACGGAAACGCCCAACAGTACCCCGGGAGGGAGCAAAACAGCCCGAATTTGGCAGGGACAAGGTTAGTTAAATAGATGATGTTGTGCTATTTGCACCTTGTTAGTTATCAATGTTTGATAATTGAGCTAGTATTTAAGTTTGAGTTCAATCTCAGATATTGATTATTAACTCGTTGTACATCTGTATTTACAAAATGTATTTAAAGTATTTGTGAACGTTCTGTAATACTTTTATCATACTTTTGTTTTTATTAAACAGCATTCGAAAATTTGGATACTGGAATGAATGCGTTACCGTGCAGTCCCACGCCATGCCTCAAAGTTCGAAACATGTTTGATCCAGATATGTAAGTGTCAAGAGTCTGAATTGTGTCTACAAAGGGTCTGTAGTGACGGTTTTTGACCTTCTAACCCCGGCTTTTGTGACTGCTATTTTGTTTAGTGAATATGAAGACAATTGGCCAGTTCACATTAGGGACGCGATTTTGGAGAAGTGTTCCAATGCAGATATCGTTCATTTACGGGTTGATGCCGCATCGCGAGAAGGATGTGTGTACATCAAATGTAGAGATTCGGAAACTGCAGGAAGAGTTTATAAAGATCTGCACGGATGGTGGTTCGATGGTGAGTGCAATGTTCGATAGCCTTCAATTATTCCTTTAGCTTTGTTTAAAAAGTATGGTAATACCCAAAATGGCCAACGTCCCTGTCTTTGATGGATTATCATTTATGGTAAAAGTCCACAAATTGTATGCTAAAAGAAAGAGTTGATACAATAGTACAAGGTAAGATCGAAAAGTTGGAAAAATGAGTCGGAAAAATCAACATATTGTGTGATTTCAGAAAAGAATTGTGTGATTTCAGAAAAGACGCTTTACTGTCCTTCAAAGTAGGCCCCCCTGGGCCACAATAACATTCACCGAACTTTCCGGTCTTGCCTTGTATTTTCTTAACACACTTAAGGGTTTCTCACTTGTTTTTTCCCTTTGCTATTTGTTTACTGCAGGTAAATTGGTAACAGTGAAATATTTGCGCCTGGAACGCTACCACGAACGTTTTCCAGAAGCCAGCGGCTGTAGTCGACCGTTGTTGCCGTCCACGCAATCTCCAATTTCAAATGCCCTTCCCTTACAGCAGCAGCAACAACCAATAGGAAGAAGGTTGACTAGGTCATCCATGGTAGCTCAATGAACTGCCTTCAACTGGATTTTGTTTCGGTAAATTGTGGTTATTATTACATTACTCCTTAACCCCATTTTTTATTGAATTTAAAAAAAAAATTGTCTCAGTTGGTGAGATGAACTGCGTTGTCCCCTAACATCTCTTTTAATGTAAATAGTCCAGCGCCTTAGATTTTTACACAGTTTTGTTTCTTTCGTAAATCGACGCTTTTCTAATCACTTCAACCAGTCTCTACACCTATTTTTTGGCGATTTAAGAAACGTTATTGGAGAGGGTAAATCTGGTTTGTGACGTCGTTATTTTCATGGTGAAAACCAAACGAATGATGTTCCATTAATAATTTTTACATAAAATAAATAAAACATTTTAAAGCTGCATTTTTTATGGCCCACAGATTATGGAGTCGATATTCTTTGTCTGATCTATTTGCATCTGAACTTGGTCCAAAATTGTAACCAAGCCAGTTAAAAAACAAAAATTTAATAACGATTTTACCAAAATTCCATTCTTTTTTTCATCTTATGAATACAAATACTCGTATGCTGCTGCAGTCTTGCTTTTTTTTCTCTCATTGAAGGAAGATTCCGGTTTCTTGTACCTGATTGTTAGTAAACATTTTTAACGTTGAATTACCATTATGATTTTGTTTGCATCTTTTTGTTCGCATAGTTTTTTAATGTTAGGCTGAGGATGATAAACAAGAAATCTCCCATATAACGACAATTTTAATCGTTCAACTGGCAAAAAGTTTTCAATTTTTTTTCTACAGATCTCACATTGAAACAAATTTAATTTTTCTCTATGGGTTCGCTCCCAGGTCGAGGTCGGTGGAAATTTTGCGGATGGGAGAAATTCCTTAAGTGGCGTCTCTTTCAGATGAGAGTTTAAACCGAGGTCCCGTGTTGATTGTTGCACATTAAAGATCCCTCGAGGGGGGGTGGAAGTCCCCTCTTATAGGCTAAATTCCCAGTTAGGTGTTGAAGTATCATCCCTGGCATTGGTGTTTAGCCCTCGTGTTGCAGAAATAGGCCAACGTTAAAAATTTCCACTTGACAATAAGTTACTGCAACAACCCGTAGTAACATGCCCTAATAAGGAAGACGAACACTCGAGTCCTATTTAAATTGTTTTACTCTAGTTAGTATCCTTATTTTTACACGCAAGCAAACATCTGATTTATGGTAAATAATTGTAAGATAATATGCTAATTATTTAATGACCAAATCACATTGGCCATTTCCATTGACTGGCAGGTGGCTCTTTAATTAATGGCTCCCAAGGTTTCCATTCCAGCATTTTTCGAGACAGCATTAATTCGTTCTCTGCCTGAAATTCACACCATTTGAAGAAAAAACATGTTAACTACATTATCTGGATCTGAACGTTACCATTTCACGAATTCTTTACTTATAAACTTACAAAAGCACTCACCTGGATTATCAACTCTTCTGCTTGGCCACCCATTATTTTCTCTTCCAACTTTGCTATGTTTGGTTCCTGTAAGTATGACCAAAAAATATATATTTGTATTCGGTTTTTAAGCATATGATTTTTTGAGTCATTATGTCGTATTCATCATTACCGTTTGAACAATTTGGTATCGTTTGTTGACAATTTCTTCTGCATATTGTCTGTAGGCCGCATCAGATGGCATTTTCTCCAAAGTTTTCAATGTTTTTCTATATAATGCCCCTAAAACCTGAAATGAGAAGCAGTACTCATGTGATTGAAATGCAGAATTTAACTTACTATAGTGTGAAATGAATTTTTTTTTCACTTACATGGTGCGGATTCTTGCACACTGCTAAGCCAGTTAGACCAGTAGTCTAGATGAGACAATTAAGAAGAAATCAAAGATAATCATACACCAATTCCAAGCAGTCAATTTTAATTATATTAAATCACTAATCGAGAAAGAAATTCATTTATAAAGACGAGAGAAAATACCTTTTTTAGCAGACCCGCCATTTTGTCGCCAATGCAGTTCTTTAAGTCAATTTGAAAACATGTCGGATACAAATAATTGCTTTTGAAAAATCATCATAAATAACGTGAAAATAATAACCGCGAAATAAAAACAGAGAAAGTCAAGAAAACTTTTATTATATTTCTATTTTAGTGGAAATCTAATGTAACAGCATATGTTTTAAAATAGTGCATTGTGGGTATAGATGACTAAATGGTTGCTTTTACGCCTTTTAGACAAAATGCTTTAAACATGACGAATAAACACTTATGTGTCACCCTGTCAATAGCAATTTGATGATTTTTTTTTCTTTCCAATTATGGTAGTTTAAATTATCACCAGATGGCGCTAGCCCAACCGGCTTTTCTCTCTGCTTCCTCCCCCTTGTAGAAGACTTCCGTGCAATCCTTTCCCACTTGTCATCAATTTTGAACGAATTTCTGCAGGAAAAGGTAATTTAAAATGTTTTAATTTGCTTATTAATTATTTGTATTGTGTTTTCAATGTTCATCGATTATCAGTTCTCGCAAATTCGCTCACTAAAGGTGCAGGAATGTGTTTTGGAATCGATATGCAAAATTTATCTTTGGGAAATAGCCGTTGGGGGAAAAGCCTGTCATTCGCCATGTTGGTTTTCACGCATTCTCAGATTTAACGATTTTTATATAAAAAAAAATAATAATGACATAAAATTCTCGCATTTTTAACTAGTCTTTTGTGAAACTGTTGTTGGCTAAAGTAAAATGGTGTGTCTATAGCTTATCATTTGTTTAGAAAAATGTTTTTATTTTATTATCTCCTAATTAAAATGTGCCGAGTTTGCATGTATTCATCATAATTACTCCGGAATTTATTTCTGCCTTATTAAAAATGAAAAAATACGCCTAACCGGCTAAAACGATTAACCAAAACGCCGGTAACCTAAAATCGATAAAACCCCCATACATTGACGTAATTTGCTCAACCCATCCTTGAATTACGTCGGTTGCGTTACTGGCGTAGCTCCACCCATTTGGTCCTATCATTGAATAATGTTTCGAAATTCCACCAGCACGTGCAATAGAACACATAGAATACACGAGTTTCTGTTCTTTTTTAATGCACGATTAGAGGTATATCTTAATTTATTGTATCATTATGCGATGTTTTTTTTAAAGTTCTACATAAAATTTACATTGTGAATTATCCTCATTGAGCTCATGGTACAACCAAGCTGTATCTATTTGTAAAACAGCGCCATATGCGGTCAGTTTTTGTGAAAATATCAACGAGTTTTTAAATTTCGCGTGAATTTTCATTGGCGGCTAATCTTCCCCGCCAAAATTATACATGTTTGCTTAGAAGGGTTGTGACATACTATAATATATATCTAGATATAGAAATCGCATTGGCCAATCTCAAGGCCGTATGTCATCACATTTCGGGGGAGATATGGTCCACTGTGGTCCTCGTTTCTACCATAGAAACGGTTTTACCTTAGAAAAATTGCGTTTTTACTTCAGAAAAATTGCGTTTTTACCATAGAAAAATTACGATTTTGCTAGAAAAATTACGATTTTGCTAGAAAAATCGCGTTTTTACCTTAGCAAAATTTCGTTTTTACAATAGAAAAATTGCGTTTTTATCATAGAAATGTCGCGTTTTTACCTTAGAAAAATCACGTTTTTACCGTAGAAAATTTGCGTTTTTACCTTAGAAAAATTTCGTTTTTCCTTACAAAAATCCATTAGATAATCACACTTTTAATGCAAAAGTGCAATTCCCATTTTGTATTTTGCTGATTCGGGTTGAAATTTGTAAAACAAATTGGATTTCGGAAGGGGTGGGGGGAGGGAGAGTAAGTATCTATTCCCATGATCTTCCTCCCTCCCTTCATTAATACGGCCTTGCTCAATCTCATCTAAATCAAACCTTAGTCGCTGTATGTTTTACATAAGGAAACAACATGATTGGGTCATGAGCTCGATGAGGATGGTTGATAATAAAATACGACATTACAAGAATACTGTATAATGACACTATATGTATGTAATGCTAAATTGAAATACAAGACTGAGTTATAAAGCCAATTTTTGCATACTGCAATTTTATCATTATATAAGGTTGCCGCCTCGATTCAATTGTTTCCATGGTGACTATTGATGTAGACGACACAAATTTGAAATGTTGTTTCTTTACGGAAACACGTCTGAAGTCCTCTTTTAAATTTCATCTTGGGAATCGATCACAACGATTAATTACGTTGATCCAAGTATCTGATAAAGGCGGAACTCATCGTATTTGAAGAAAGGTTTTTTTTCAGTTTAAGTTTTCAAAAAGATAATGCTTAATTGTTTTGACAACAGTGAATTGTCAATTCAAATATTCGATCCCGGCGGAATTTCTAATGTTTAAATAAACATTTTGCAATCCAGTTTACATGAAAAAAAATCCATATTTAATAGAGTTGACAGGAGTAAATTATATCAATTTTCGTAGTTTGAAAAACGCCCTGCAATTATAGTATGTCGCAGCTGGTTGTTTTGGTAATTGCATAAAGGCGGAATTACCATAAAGTTCGCTTTTGATTTCCATAAGGGCATTTAAATACATGTAGTATAGGTGTTTTATCGACTGTGGGCAATGTTTAGTATTCCTATCACATTTCAGCCTCGTAAGCTACAGTAAGCTTCTTTTAGCTATATTAGATTATCGGGATAATGATCCAAAACATGCAGCTCACTGTCAAGAAATGGTGCCTGTATAATTGCCCTAACTCACCAAAACATCACCTCAGTCATTAGACCTTAATTAATGTGATAGAGTAACTTTGGGCAACACTAGAGATGGAAATAATAATGCACTCAATTTTCAACAAAACAAATAAAAAAAGAATGGGACAGGATTTTACTACAGGAACTCTTAATTATTCCAAAAAGCTTGTGAAATCATATCCAAATCGCCTACAAGAAGTCAGAAGACCAAATACTAATGGAGAAGGAAATTAAAAGACTGATTACGCGTTTATCAATATGAAACTGCATTTTCATTTTGACATTGTACATTTGCATCATTATTTTTTATGTAGTTCCACATGTTGTTTCGCTATACGAACAATGTTTCAGTTTACGAACACATTTCTATGGACCACCGATCAAAGGTCCGAGTTTCTGAAATTGTTTTACTAGTTTCAGCAGAACATTTTTGTTACTAATAAGTTTTACTAAATACGGGTAATATCAAAAATGTTATAATTTCCAAAGATTTAAATTAAAATCGATATTAGTTTCAAAGATATAGCCTCAATTGCAAATATGGCAAAAGTTCGTCTCTTGTTTTCTCCACGCCAATTGCAGATGAAATGGATGACAATCCATCGAAGACATCGATTTCGGATTTAAATCATATAATTAAGAACAGAATAGAGTAGAACATTACAAATTTTCCTAATGGAAACAATGTTTGTTAAAGTAAATTTCTTCAACAGAATCTGCTAATGAAGTTGATTCGCAGCAACGTCATCATGACGACATCACGTGGGTGTTTTTATTTCCTATAATGTTGGAAATCATGGATGTATTTATTAAACTGCTTTCTTCTAATATTACTCTTATATTATATTTCCTTTCTGCGTTATTTCCACACATAAGCCATAACATGTTCAAAAAAAATTCTAGGAAAAAGAACGCATTATTTGTATTTACATTAATTGCAATGATAAAAATTGATTCGGTTAACGAACTTCGGTCGAGGAACGGATTAAGTTCGTAAACCGAGGTTCCACTGTATATCGAAGGCCTCCCTTTATTTAGATTGTGAAAGTTGGATCTGCTGCGTACTTGCTTTCAGTATTATTTGAATGTCGCATTGACAGCGATAGTTTATTTCGTATTTTGTTCTTGACACATCCGCATCTGGGCGTAAATTGATGCACAGTAGTGGAGGAAAAAAGGAATATGGGTTTTATAATGCAATTTGTATGCACGTCCTCTGGTGTGGCACCCACATAAATTGAGTTTGAGCTTGACCCCCAATGCTCCCATGACGCCACCCACACCACCTTCGACCTCCATTTTCCCGACTAAATGTCATGGGTTCGATATTTTGTTGTTGTTGTTGTTCTCATGACGTAATTGTAAACGGATTCTCCTTTCTCGTGATTCTCTTTTATGATGACGATATAGTGAGACGCTCGTATATCATGAGGAAGGAAAGGAAATAGTCGTGGGTGGGTGAAAGGTCAGGGGTGTACGTACTATGACCAAATACTCAGTATTGACTCAACCGGCAGAAACCACGCCGGTGGTGATTGAGTAATTTCAGTTATTTTTTTTCCTCTTCGAATTTTACTCCTTGACCCCAAATGGTAATGCCATTGCATGCCTTTCGCCGAATTTTGTCATAACCCCACAGGAATTAGGTCACTTTCTGGTGAAACTTGCGCTTTATATGGAAGAGAATGCTGTAAGAAAAAGAAGTATTCGCTAAGAAAACACGCGATGACGTGTAAGTAAAAGTATTACAACAAAAATTGTTAATCAGAGTGCGAGCTGATGCACATCCTCTACTTGTTGATCTTTAACTAGACATTTTTCTAGGATTTTTTTTATTTCAATATTTTGTAATCGGGAGTGTTGGTCTTGCAATCGGAGTTGCCCAAATATGGTATTGTTTTCGCGCCAAATGCGCTTTATGATTGCCCTCCTTTAAGCTGAGAATTTCATCGTTGATATGAATTTATGGCACTGAACAATCACGGTTTGACCCTGAGACGTTTTTATCTAATGCCTTCACGTAGAACTTGTTTACGAAATTAAATGTTCTATCAACTGTCACGGAATGCGTTTTATCCTGGCTGAAAACAGATTTGGATGGAATTTCTGTAAATATGCATGGGCGCATGCGCATGAACCAGAAGTTAATGTTCATTTGTAAAAACGAAATCGGTTTTCAGATAGGATGGAATCCATTTAGTGACCACAATATTGTTAAATTATGGCACTGTTTCGATTAACGGACCACAATGTTTCGTTATACGGCTAAAAAAGCCCTGCTGTAATTAAAGAAAGTGGCCAAAAAATATGGTAAGTTACCCCAGTTTGCACAAACAAGGTCGGATTTTGCTAACAATAAAACAGCTTATGGGTTTAAGAGGGATCACAACCCTATTATTTTCAATGGGTCGGACTTGCGAAGATACTCACAGTTGAATGAGGGAGGTTTGGGTGGGGGTGAGAATTGTTTGGGGTGGCTTGATGGATCAGAAAGGGCCTCATCTTGTTGTTTTTCACTTTGAAATGGTAGATTTTTTAAAATTAATATACAAGAATGAAAAACGTTCGTTATTTTGCACTCGCTGCCAGCAGGTGGCAGTATGAGATAGGCAAGTTGTGAGTGCAAAAATTCAAATAATAATTTAATTTAAAAAAATCTACTATTTTGTCACAAATTTCCCTACACCCCATCCTTAATGATGTCACAACCCGTCGATATTCCTCCCTCCCCCTCCCTCAATTATTTTTTAATAATTTTTTAAGTCACTAACCTGGTGAAAAAAACAATAGAAACCAATAGAGGTTTCTATTGTTATTTGGACACTATTGATTTTAATTGTTTTCTATGGTTCCTGTATTGATTTCTATTGGCTTCTATTGATTTCTATGGTTTAGCTGTATTGACTGAACAATAGAAAACAATTGAAACCAATAAAACTAATAGAAATTTTTCTATTGATACCAATAGAAAACAACGTTCCAAATAACAATAGGAATCTCTATTGTTTTTTTTCACCAGGGTACAGGACCCAAATCTTTTTTCCCGACTGCTATTCAAAATTTCAAATGTTAAAAAAAAAATTACCTCATATTTTTTACCGTTTGAAATAAATTTTGACTGTGTGATGTCACATTACCGATCCACCCCCTACCCCTTGGTCACAGTTGTCACAAAAAACAAACAACCCACCCTCCCCCTGTGACATAATTTTTTAATGGCCCCTTTAATATATATCTAAAACACGAAGTTTCTGTTTCCCCACGCAGGTTTGGTCTTCGTTTGGCAGTGTCACCTGGTGACTATTCCATTATCCCGTTCGCCACCGAGAGTGCCCCAAGAACCGATTCCTCCTCGGAAGTGGACATCCGCTATTCTCCTTAACTTCTTCTGGAGGTTCCTCACCCAGCCGCCAAAATTTCGTTCTCAAGCTTCCGTCAGTCTTTCACCAGCAACATGAACTATCTCCGTCGGAGGTTCTCCTCGGGAGATTTGTCCGGCGAATACGACCAGCCGGACATGGTGGGAGACGAGGAGAATGGCGTGAGGAGGCCGCCCCCAACCTCCGTCTCGTCTTCGGGGGTGGCCGGCCACCAGCAGAACGACCTCTCGCTCAATCTCAAGCCCGGCTCCACCACTAGCGCCCCGAGCTCCCCCGCCAAGGGCGCCGTCAGCATCCTACAGCGAGTAGGCTCCATCACTGGTCGGGCTGCGGACATCGTAGGGGGCGCTGCCAAGCCAGCCTACAACAAGGACAGGTGCAAAACCCTGCTGGTCGTCGATGACCAGCACACCGATTGGTCAAAGTACTTCCGTGGCAAACGGATCCACAGCGACTGGGACATCCGCGTGGAACAGGTGGGGCTTGTGAAGACTTTTTATTGGAGTCGGCACTCCCTGGTGGCCATCTTTTTGCTGTAGCAGTACACCAAAAGTATGGAATCTTATGTGATAACAGGGTGCGATACCGTTGGAAATTTCCACTCATACACCACCAGGGGGTGCTGAATTAAAACGATTTTTGTGCCATTGATGTTTTTGTGCTTCACATAATATGTGAAGTATGCAAAATCATACAAAATTTGCATATCTACTTCGTCATTTCTCAAATCATATTTCAGATTTTTTTTTAAGAGGGATTAAAACCCTATTCTTTTTAATAGGTCAAATTTGCAAAGATACTCACACTTTAATAACAAAAGTTTAAATAAAAATAAAAATTGTTTAAAATAACTTAATAAATCAGAAAGGGGCTACACTTGTCATTTTTCACTTTAAAAAAGTAGATTTTTTAAAAATTAATGTACAAGTTTGAAAATTGCTCGTTAGTCAAATTAATTTACAAAGATACTCACAGTTAAATAAAAAAAGTTGAAGTAAAAATAAAAACTGTTTAAAATAGCATAATAATTCAGCAAGGAGCTACACTTGTCATTTTTCACTTTAAAAAAGTAGATTTTTTAAAAATTAATATGCAAGTTTGAAAACTGTTAGTTAGTCAAATTAATTTGCAAAGATGCTCACAGTTAAATAAAAAAAAATTGAATAAAACTAAAAAATGTTTAAAATAGCTTAATAAATCAGCAAGGAGCTACACTTGTCATTTTTCACTTAATAATAGTAGATTTTTTAAAATTAATATACAAGTTTGAAAAATGTTCGTTAGTATGCACATGCTGCCAGATAGTCAAGCTGTGAGTGCCAAAATTCAAATAATAATTTAGTAAATATTAATTTTAAACAAATCTACTATTTAAAGTGAAAAATGACAACTGAAGCCCCTTGCTGATTTATTAAGCTATTTTAAACAATTTTTATTTTTATTTAAACTTTTTTTATTTAACTGTGAATATCTTTACAAGTTTGACCCATTGAAAAGGATACCTTAAACAAAAAAAGGATAAATAACGAGATATGTTATGCAAGTTTTTCTGTATGTACCAGTACCTGTCTTGTCTAAAGTTTGTGGTATTTGGTTACGTGTCTGTGGTTAGTTTTCATGTTTGCACAGGTGTGATTTGTACTCTTGTTGCCTATGGCCAACATGGCAATTTCTCAATCAAACGAAACATTCATAAATTCAATATTACCATAATGACTATATATATGCGAATTCTGACCCAAATTAGATTTAAAAACAAAGACCCAACTCTGTCGTTACCTAAGTCATTACAAGATTTTGGGGATTATAGAAATGCTTTTGTAATCAAAAAATTATTTATGTTCCTATTGGAATAATGACATTTCAAAAGCTCCTGATATCAACATAAATTACATGAAATATGTCAGAGTTGCCCTTAATGTTTTCATTGTTAATAATTCTTTGTGTTGTTCCCTTTTTTTTCAGGCAGAATTCAAGGAAATCAATCTGTTGGCTTCGTCAGAAGGTGGTACTACAGTTGCCATGGTCGTTTATCGTAACAGTACCCGTGTAGTTCGGTAGGGAGACAATTAACATCCTTGTTGGGAGAAATTTGAAACTTTGGGTATTTGTTTTAATGCGTGGGTGCGTGACTCTTGTCTTTCATTTTTTAGCTCTTTTAAGCCCGACTTCCTCTTGATCCGGCAACACATTCGGAATGCCAACGAGGATTACCGTAATCTCCTTCTCGGATTTAAGTACGGTGGAATTCCGAGCGTCAACACCCTGCATAGCATCTATAACTTCCAGGATAAACCGTGGGTGGTACGTTCTTTCAATTAACCAGCAGTCGAAATTTTAAGCAACGTAGTCAAAAACGTTTATAGTTAACAGATTAATAAAGTGGCTTTCTAGAATCAGGAACATCCGGGAGAAAATGTGCATTGGACAAATCCGTTTTCTGTTAACCCACGCAACTGAATTTAGGAAACTATTAGTTTTATCTAGGGATGAGATCCTTTTCATCCTTTCTGCCCTGCTTAAGTTATTCAGTTTTGAAACTTAGGGTCAGTTAGGAAATATACCTCCTGTAAGATCATGGAACTGAACCCCCAGGGCCGATGTACCCCCACCCACCCCCCAAGTTTCTCCACTGATTATGACGTTTATTTTTATGGAATTTTCGTTTAGTGTTGATTCGCTTTTTTGAAGGTGATTATATCCTTGGAATCGAATGAAAATTTAACAGTCGATTAAGTAGTTGACAATGGTAAAACCCACCAAAAATGGTATTTTCTAAACCATGGCAAGGGCTTAAGGGGGATGTCAAATGTCATCCATTATGACGGTGATTTTCATGGAATTTTCGTTCAGTGTTGGTTCGCTTTTTTAAAGGTGATTATATCCTTAGAATCGAATGAAAATTTAATATTCGATTAAATAGTTGACCATGGTAAAACCCACCAAAAATGGTATTTTCTAAACCATGGCAAGGGGTTAAAGAAGAGGTCAAATGTCATCCATTATGACGGTGATTTTCATGGAATTTTCGTTCAGTGTTGGTTCGCTTTTTAAAGGTGATTATATACTTATAATCGAATGAAAATTTAACAGTCGATTAAATAGTTAACCATGGTAAAACCCACCAAAAATGTTCTTTTCTAAACCATGACAAGGGGTTAAAGAAGAGGTCAAATATCATTCATTGTGACCAGTGGCGTAGCGAAGATATTTGACGCCCTGTGCAAAATACCCAAATATATAATTCAACAACCCATTTTAATACCTTAGCGCCCCCTATCCCCCCCTCCCCCCAAAGTTGTTCAAATATATAAAAACAAAACATTTTTCTCCCTCTTATCAATGAATAATTGAATATCAAGTTGGCAAAAGTGAAAATATAATTGCGTAAATAAGAAGAAAAGAACAATGTAATTTAGACTTAAAATATTTTACTACCAAAATTTGGGGAACACATTGGTGGCTCAATTGCGACACTCAGTCTAGTTAAAGTTTGTTCAACTAAATATCAAATGTGGAATCAAGATGCATTGTGGTGATAATCCATAATCAATTGTAAACATCAATTATTTGAGCTTCTGAGAACCATATAGTTTCAAAACAAAACAAGATCAACATTCATGCGAATGAATTTGTTATTGAAATCAAGGCCTCGTTTCTCGCCTCTCAACTAACATACATTCTTTAAATTAGGCCTCTAAAATAATTGCGATAATGTTTAATCTAAATTTGTTTGTGCAAGCCAAAACTTAATTCCACATTCATCATATGAATCATCCATTAAGCACGCGCATGTGGTTACATTTATGTAGAGTATGTAGTCATACAGTTTCGTGTAAACAAGCATTATTGGACTCTAGTATTCTTTCCATAAAATTTCTTAACTTTTTCTGTTAAATTTGTCATTTTGTAACACACTGATATTATCATAAATTTACTTAAAAACCATGGTTTTAATATTTTTACCTGAAAGTGGTGGTGCGTTTCTCTCGTAAACGGAAAACTTGCCAACCTGAGTACTTTCTGGATGGTGTACAACTCGCTGTCATTGATACTGTCAAATATTTGGGAGTTTATATGACCAAAAACTTTTCTTGGAATCACCATTTCACAAAAATTGTTACCAACGCCTTAGATTCATTCAACGCGTATTTCGAGAATGTGCGAAAAATGTAGCGGAAACTGTCTACGCAACTCTGGTTTGCTGTATGTTGGAATATTGCGCTCCTGTTTGGAACCCTCACAGGATGGTTCATATTCAGGATATAGAGATGGTCCAGCGTAGGGCAGCCAGATTTGTTAAGGGCAGTTATCAACATTCCGCGAGTGTGACAGAAATGCTCCACCCCCTAAATTGGGACTCGTTGAAGTCCAGGCACGAAAAGTTATCTATGGGGTTATTCAAACGTTTTAATCTTTCTCTTAATTCAAATATATTAACGCTTAACGAGCACTCTAGGAGTAGACATACACTCAAATCCTTTGACCGAGCTAAGTGCCAAGATGGATGCTTACTATTGGTCCTTTTTTGCATGCAATTAGACGATGGAATAGCCTACCTGGAGATTCTCCTGATTTAGTAAAAATTCAATCTAACAATGTTCAAGTCGCTACTGACTTAGGGGAGCATTCTCCTGAAATTGGGTAAGACCCCCAGCTATCATGTGGCATTTATTTGCTGACTGTAGGGTACTGAGTTGAATTAAACACTGTTTGTGTCGCTTTAGTCACAATAATAATTTAAACCAAGGTTGGACTTTTATAGTTTTATTGAATGGTAGTTAATTTGACAGTAGCTTATACTTCACGCGAGAGGCTGGAATGTCATACTGAGCACTTGTTTGAAGAGACTTGTCTGTGGAATTTAATAGACAATGTATGACATTCCAGCCTCCAAAGGCTGATAAGCCTCTTGCGTGAAGGAGGCTATTATCTGATGATCATCGCCACTTGTGCATTAAGCTTTCAAGGGGTGATCCATAAATTATGTCACACTTTTTTGCCTCTTTTTAAACACCCCCTACCCCTTTGTCACAATTGTCATAAGTTTTACTACATTCCATCCATAATTATGTGACAACCCGTCGATTATCGATCCTCCCCCTCCCCCCAATTATTTTTTAATAATTCTATATTCTTTTATAATTTTATCGGGAAGAAAGTTTCAATTCCCTACAGGACCCAAATCTTTTTTTCCCGACTGCTATTCAACATTTCAAATGTTAAAAAGTGAAAATAAAATTTTACGGCATATATTTTATACCCGTTTGAAATAAATTTTGATTGTGTGCATGATGTCACATTACCGAACCCCACCCCCCACCCCTTGGTCACAATTGTCACAAAAAAAAACCCACCCACCCCTCTAGGTGTGACATAATTTTTGAATGGCCCCCAAGGAGCACTAACAAGTGTACTTGTAATATTATCTGCATTGGCATTGTTGAAAAAAAAAAACAATTTAAAAGCATTTTTTCATCCCCACTCTCGATATCATTGTTTCATTTCCGGACATTTCATTTTATAGCATTGTTTCTTTTTTTTTTCCAGTTTTCACATTTAATTCAAATTCAAAGACGGCTGGGCAAGGAAGTATTTCCTGTGGTGGAGCAGTACTTTTACCCGAACCACAACGAAATGGTGAGTGATATTTTTTTTAGTTGTCATTATAATAGTAGACATGTTGGAGTGCATTAAAACAGGCTGCTATGTATAACTAATTATTCACAGTTTTATTGGTCTTCACAACAACGTACACAAACAGAAAAAAAAACTATGCAAATTAATGAGAAAGGACAAAAAAATAATGAAACTCAATAATATTATAAAGCACTTCTCTTAAAACTTCGTTGAAACTAATTACATATCGTAAGAAGAAAGGTTTTTATTATACAGCGTGTCCCTTAGCGAGGGCTGACCACCGGTGGGTCAATGCGAATCCGGACAGTGGTTTTCTTCCACGCAATTCCCTCCCAAATAAAAATCGCGCCATTTTGTACTTTTTCTCAATTTTGGCCCCATCTATAGTTTGGTTTTTTTTTATCCCCTCGTTGGATGCGCGTTTTCACGGTTCCAGCTTGCGGCGCCGCTCCTTCTCCTCCTGACTCTTCTTCAGGCAAGTACGGTACCGAAGACTCATGTTCCAGCCACACAATCCAGATGTCTGGGTCATGCACACAGATTCCAATTTCTCACAGTCCAGATGTCCATCATCCAGCGTCGTCCATGGGCAAGCGCTCTTGGTGAACGAACCGCAATGTCTACGGCTATACCACGGACACGACAGCACCTGAAAAAGGGGAACAGTGGTTCTTGGAAGGGTTCATCTAATGCAGCGGTCGGGGGAACTTTTTTAACCATTACCCCAAAATATTTTTGCGTAAGTCGATATTATTCCCCCCCTTCTCCCCCC
>JAQGBW010001371.1:0-26755 GCA_034698625.1 Julus scanicus
AAGACAATGAGTCGGATGGTGGTTTGGTTCAAAGACAATGAGTCGGTTGGTGGTTTGGTTCAAAGACAATGAGTCGGTTGGTAGTTTGGTTTAAAGACACAGCTCTTGGAAGTTTGGTTCAAAAAGACAGTTCTTTAAAGTTTGGTTCAAAGACAGTTCTTTAAAGTTTGGTTTAAATACACAGTTCTTTGAAGTTTGGTTCAAAGACACAGTGCTTGAAAGTTTGGTTTAAATACACAGTTCTTTGAAGTTTGGTTCAAAGACACAGTGCTTGAAAGTTTGGTTCAAAGACACAGTTCTTGGAGGTTTGATTTAAAGTCACAGTTCTTGGAAGTTTGATTTAAAGACACAGTTCTTGGAAAATTGTTTCAAAGACACAGTTCTTGGAAGTTTGATTCAAAGACACAGTTCTTGGAAGTTTGATTCAAAGACACAGTTCTTTAAAGTTTGGTTTAAATACACAGTTCTTTGAGGTTTGGTTCAAAGACATAGTTCTTGGAAGTTTGGTTCAAAGACACAGTTCTTGGAAGTTTGATTTAAAGTCACAGTTCTTGGAAAATTGTTTCAAAGACACAGTTCTTGGAAGTTTGATTCAAAGACACAGTTCTTGGAAGTTTGATTCAAAGACACAGTTCTTTAAAGTTTGGTTTAAATACACAGTTCTTTGAGGTTTGGTTCAAAGACATAGTTCTTGGAAGTTTGGTTCAAAGACACAGTTCTTGGAAGTTTGATTCAAAACACAGTTCTTGCAAGTTAGCTTCAAAGACACATCCTTTGATAGTGTTCGCACAGTCTGATTGAAGAATGCTTTATTTTTGGATGTCAGGTCCAAAGACAATCAATTCTTGATGTAAGGCTAAGAGGCAAATCTTGTCCGGTATTGAAGCACATTAGCCAGGCTACATACAGCTAGCAATGTCTGAAGTCAGAAGATAAAAAAGTCTGGTAAGAGATATTTGTGGTCCTATTCAATCTTGTTTGAGGATGCTTGATTCTTGCAAGAATTTGCAAAGTTCTTGAAGGAATTTCTAATGTGTCTCGATGTCCGTGATTTTTGGCTGTCTAGTTGAAGCACTCTTGAATTTTTGAATTAGTATCCAAAGACAAAAACTTTGAAATCAACCGTCTTCGAAGCACATTAGCAGGGCAACATACAGTCAAGAAGACACCCTGGCCCAGATTTGTCACTCCTGAGAATCTTTACTGAAGAATCCTTGATTCTTGGTCCAAAGAAACTCAAGACTTAGAAGTTTGGTTCAAGAATGCTTCATTTTTCGGTTCTTTGAAACGCCACCAGAAGTTTATAGATCTTTGAAATTCTCAGTGAGAAGTCTGAAATTTCAATCACAAACGAAGTAGTGTTTCTCGCGATGTTGAGCCAATATTTTGTTGTGTGTTCGAGGGTATTTTTGGAAGATTTTAAGGTAAAAATGCAGTTGTAAGTAATTGAAAAATCACAATATCCGATATCTTTGGTTGTTGTTAGAAATGAGGAAGGAAGGAACCACTAAGGTAAGCTACAACGTCTGACAGTCTGGGGTCAAAGTGCACCAATGGCAAAACAGTTCTCCAGATAGGGAATCACAGAATCCGGAATCTTCAACTATTATCAGCACCATTTGATCGGCATCACTTATTTGTGCGAAGTCCACACTAGATCACGATCTCACTGTAGTGATATTTTGTTTGCGTACCACAATGTCCAATTACACCAAAGTCTGAAATCCCAAAATCCGGTATCAACTGTTGTCAGAAACCTCACTGCTTAAAGTAAGAATAAGAACACGCGATCACGATCAAACTTCTGCAACACGAAAAACCACTGTCCTGCAGTTTGGAGTCCAAGCGCACTGATGTCAGAAATTCCAAAATCCGTTATCTTCAATTGTTGTCAGAAACCTCACTGCTCAAAGTACAGAATAAGAACACACGATCACGATCAAACTTCTGCAACACAAAAAACCACTGTCCTGCAGTTTGGAGTCCAAGCGCACTGATGTCAGAAATTCCAAAATCCGTTATCTTCAACTGTTGTCAGAAACCTCACTGGTTTGTAAAAAAAAGTACAGAATAAGAACACACGATCACGATCAAACTTCTGCACCACGAAAAACTAGATTGTGGTTGTACACCATAATGTCCTGCAGCTTGGAGTCCAAGTGCACCGATGTCAGAAATTCCGAAATCCTGTAACTTGCCAAAAATGGCACTGTGTCTGATATAGTCACGGGTCAAAGTTCACCAACGTCAAAACTTTGGAGGATCTTAGATGTACCACGGTGCATCCGGTGTCAAAAAAGTGTCGACAGTCCAGAACCCATCTCTGGTCAGCGGTCAAGATGGCCTTCCACTTCCGTTGCCACTCATTGGACGCTCATGTTGACTGCAGCGAAAGGACATGGGATGTGTTGTTGCTTTGTCCGCCTGCGGTCATTGGATGATGGCACGCCATTGCCACGAGATCTTGTCAAAAGGCTGCTTTTACGAGCTTCTGGCAGGCGGAGGAAAATTTCCGGATTCTGGTAACTGCATGCCACTCCTCCTCCGATAGCGCCTTATCTCACGCCTCGTCGGCTAATGGGCCACTGGGGGTGAACGCTTTTATGGTCCGTCCGACGTCATTATCAACAGTGACGTCACACTGCTGGAATATAGGTTTTTTTTCCACTTGTGGCACTTGCCTGATGTTGACGGGGCTGTCATCCGGAAAGCTTTATTGGCAGATTTGATACGGTGGGTGCTTCTGAAGAAGGTGGTGGAGGAGAGGATGAATGCTGAAGATGTGGATCCTGCTCAATGCCGGATCGAGATTCTCCCAGGGAAGGGGACTCCTGAGGGATTCTTTCCCGGTAAAAATGAGATTTTCCTAACCTGGTACCTGAGACGAGCAGTTTGACACCCCACTTGACATGACCCTGACTAGATGTTGATGGAAGAATACTTGTTTGCAAAATAGGCAGTAGCCCTAAGTCGAAACTTAAGAGACAGTTGTTGAATAAATCATTAGAAAACTTTGGTTCTTTGAAATTTGCCTTGGGCGACTTGTACACACGGAGAGGAAGACGACTACATTGGGGCCATTCATATAGGACGTCTTCAAGGGGGGGTAGAGAGGTTGGGTCTGCTATATGGACAGGGGGTGGGGGTCAATTTTTTAAGGAATTTTGGGGACGTCCATTTTTAATGGTTCAATGTGACATGTAATCCTTGTTGATGAACCTATTTAGTGAAATTTTTGAAATAAATGTTAAATAGAATACTTTTGGAATGTATGCAGAGTTAATGTCATGGACGATATCACGTGTTTTTATTCGTACTTTTAACAAAGAGGGCAGAATAAAAAAAATATCAGATGTTGCCGGCCATGACAAAACAAAACATAAGTCCACAACATCTTTTAGCCAAAAGTTTAGACCAATTGTCAAATGAAAAATCCTTGAAAATCCTTTTTTGTTTACTTTTAATTGGCTTCTCTGATGTTTTCCAAAATCTTTGGGATGACTTGTGGCGCCATATTCGCAACTTCCTAATGTGTTGTTAAAATAACATGTTAAATAACACTACTGGAGAAGATAACTTTCCAAAATCTTGAGTTTTGGGGGGGTCGATTTTTCGATATTTGCTTGCAATTTTTGTGCTGACTATACTCTTTCCTAGATGATCAATTCGATTTTCAAATTGAACTTGCATATGGCTGCTGTCCATTTCCAATATTTTCCAACTGACATTTAAGTCAGCTTTCCCCATTCGAATTTTTCGGATATTTATTATTATTATTATTATTTTTATTTTGTGTGTTTTTTGGTCCTGAAGTTTTTACTTGGCTGGTTTTCCTTGGCAGCCATATTTCGAGTCAGCCTCATTGCGTACCAATGGCGTTTTCATCAAGATTTATGAGCGCAAAAAAACTATTTTCAAAACGTGTTTTTCGACATTTTCTTCCTTTTCAACGCTTTTCTATCGCTGGTGAATTACGTCACTTTTCTCTTCTGTCCAAATCATGGCTAGACACGTACTGTACGTTTCTAATAGCATCATTTGTCAACAAAATGTCTTTTCATGTCGTTTGCAATTCTAGCAAAAAAGTAAGATATGCAACGCTCTTGGCATGTCCGAAAAGGTGCTGTTTTCAGAAATATGACATGTTGTGGTCATTTTGAGCACGTTCCAGTCTACCCGTGCTTGAATGTGCTTCAGGCCATCAAAGAATTAATTTTGACTACAGGCTTCACTTTTTTTGAATGGATACGCAATGCTAGTGTATGCAAGTTTTTACTATATTAATGAAGCCATGTCCAAAAAATGTTTATTTATTGCTTTACCAGTCGTAACAAAACAACGTGGGAAACACATTTTTGGAAATATCTACAGGAATAATTTCTTAGAACCGAAATATGAAGCTAATAAAGTTGTTGTTTGGAATTGGCGTGCTAGGGAAGCGCTGTAATTATGAAGAAGCTAATGTTAAATGTGTCGTAAACTTATCTTTCGGCTATTTCATGATGTTGTGATAATTTCAGCCGATTTAATGATCATTAGTACGTGAGTGACCCTTTTGTGGATCGTTATACCATAGAACTTTGGCAAAACGGGTTTTTTATCTTATGCTCATTTCTGAATCTTGCTAAATCTGGATTGGTCTTTCGTAATCCTGGTTGTATTTTTGGTAATCTGGGTTAAATGTTGCGTATTTTGTTTGAAATCTTACTTAATCAATGCCTGCTGTTGCTGATTTAAGAGCGTATTTTGATAAATTGGATTCTTTTTATCAGAATCCAGTTATTTAAAAAAACTATCTTTGTATTTTATGAAACGTTTGGGCTTTTCTGAATTGTAATGAATCAAGTTTTTCTGAATTTATTGTTTTCTGAATCTTCTGATTTTTGTTGTTCTAAATCCTCTTAATCTGTTGTTTTCTGAATTGTCTGAATTTGTTATTTCCTGTCTCTTCTAAATTTGACTTTTCCTAAATCTTTTGCATTTGTTGTTTCCTGAACCTATTGAATCCTCTGAATCTGTTCTTTCCTGGTCCTTCTGAATTTTTGTTTTCCTGAATCGTTTGAATGTGTCGTTTCTTGAATCTTCTACATTTTTTTTTTATTTCTGAATTCTCTAACTTTGTTGTTTCCTAAATATCAAATCTTCTGAATTTGTTATTCACTAAATTTTTAAGAAATTTTTCCTAAATCTTGAATCTTTCAATTTGTTATTTCTTGATTTCTCTGAATCTGTTGTTTTCTGAATTGCCTGAATTTATTGTTTCTTGCATCTTCTGAATTCTTTGTATCCTGAATCTTCGGAATTTACTTTCTGAATCCTCTGAATCTATTTTTTCCTGGATAATCTGAATATGTTGTTTCTTGTATATTCTATTTTTTCCTTTGTTTTCTCAATTGTCTGAATTTGTTATTTCCTGTCTCTTCTAAATTTATTTTTCCTGGATCTTCTGAATTTATTGTTTTTTGCATCTTCTGAATTCTTTGTATCCTGAATCTTCGGAATTTACTTTTTGAATCCTCTGAATCTATTTTTTCATGGATAATCTATATTTGTTGTTTCTTGCATTTTCTATTGTTTTTATTTTTCTGACTCGTTTGACTTTGTAGATTCTAGTATCTTCTGAACTCGTTATATTTTGAATTCTCTGAATTTGTTTTCTGAATCTCCTAAATTTCATTCCTGAATTCTCCTGAATCGGGTATGTTGGGACATACTCATCCAGAATCTTGACTTTCCTAAACTTTGATTCTTCACATCCCAGACCATAGCTTTTCCATTGAGTGATTTAACCGCGTAATCCATTCTACCCGGTTAACCACATTCGCCATTTAGATTCGTTGGGGCAATCCATTGAATTTCATCCGCTTTTAATTGGCGGTTGGTTTCAAAGGGTTTAAAATTCCGAGTGCGCTGACCCCCTGTGGACCCCCAGGGGCGCCACCTATTTCAATTTCGCTTCGCCCACCAGGTGCTAAAATGGCGTTTCAATGCCTTCATTCTACAGCTGTTACCTTTTTGTATACCAGTTGCTGTTTTTTGGCGTTTTTCGGTCACGCTAGGGTGCGGGACAAAACCCTGGGCTTGCCAGATGACTGCACCATAGGTCCCCTCAATGGCCCTAACCAAAACTTCAACAACAAAATGGCGTCATTTCTCCCTATTGTCAGAGTTATATGTTAAAAGTCATTCCAAATTTCAACTACTGAATTTGAAAAGCCAAGATTCCCAACACCTATGAATTTTGATGCTTTTGTGACCCACAAGGGGGCGCTTCCAAGCAGATAAACATGTGAGATAATTACAGTTTTAAAACTGCAGTTTGTTACTGGACTTCTAAAACTTTAACTGCAGTTAATGAAACAAAAAACAACAGTTTTCTGCCATTAGGAACAGCAATTTTACAGCAGTATTACTGCAGATTTATTGCACTTTTATTGCAAAAAATGCAGTTTTTCTACCATTCATAATTGCAAAATATTTGCAGTTTTTCAGAAATTTGACATCATGTGGTCATTTTGACCAGATTTCAGCCTTTCCTTGCTTTAATGTGCTTCAGACCATCAAGGAATCAATTCTAACTACAGGCTTCACTTTTTCAGAATGGATACGCAATGTTAGTGTATGCAACGTTTTACCATATTTTGAAGCCATGTTCTAAATTTTCTGCTGGGATAGTTGTCATGGATGAATGCGGCTTCCAACGACTAATTAATGCAATGGCAAGAGCCTGAGGTAAACAAAATGTCAGATTTTTTAGTAAAAAAAACCTGGGATTAGATCCTGCGATTTGTGCGCTTCAGGATCGAATCCAGAGGCTGCAGCACTTTGCAAAAGACAAATATGTGGATATATTTGGTGAATCACTCATCATACACCAATAAGCTTTGAGCCCATAATCTATATATTTTTATGGTGATATAAAATTATATCATGTTGTTATGAAATATGAATTGTCCCAAATGTGCCATATATATTTTTTTCAAATGGATAATCCCAAACTGCACAGTTTGTACTTTTTTTTGCAAAACTATTAGTGCGTATTGAATATATTCGGCATATGCATTTGAAACTCGTGATCCGCAAATTTGCACAAACTAATTAGTTTTTGGTGAATTTTAATGGTGATAGTTTTAGTATAAATGCTTGGTAATCTGGTAGTGGTTTATCGCTTTCCCTGGTGGTGATATTTTCAATGGTTCAGCTGTTTTTGTTAAAACTATGCATCGATATTTGAAAAGAATAACAAATTACATCAAGCTCCAGTTATTGCATTTTTACCGAAATTACTTATTGAATATTTACTGAAATTTGTTGAATGCTTATTGAAATAATACGGTTGTGAAAAGGTCCATTTACACACTTCAGGTCCCTCTCCGTGCAGTCATTGTTTAAAATTATGATTCCCTTTTCTATAAAGCACACGTGTAACGGATGTGTGTAAATGGGATTTTTAAAATCTGTTTATCATCTGTGAAGTAATCAAAGTTTGAGGGAAAGGGCCCAAACCCAACTCAATTTGGTTATTCAAGGTGTTTCCAGAGGCCATTTTTAAAAAAATATGCTAATTTCACAATTTTTTTTTTACAAATTCGTTAATTTATGTAATGTCGTGGACCAAAAGTCACCGCAATTAACAGAATTTTCATAAATATAAGATTTAAGAAAAAATAAGTATGGCGACTGTGACTTTTGGTCCACCCTGTATAATTGATGAAATGCATGTTCTGAATACAGGTTATGAAATCTAAAATTCCAAATAAAAATTATTCAATTTTATAAATTCTAGAATACATCAAGTAACCTGTTGCAAAAAAAGGTGGATTAAGTATTCTATAGTAGGTAATGAAAAGAAGCTAATTGTTTGGTAGATAATGCGAATGTTCCAGTGACATAAAAATAGTTTAAGACGAGTCCAGCCTGCATAATTCTACTAATTTACGTCTAAATTAAGAAGGACCGTGACAGTGGACTTGCTGAAACGTTAAGCAGTAATCATAACGAACGTTTCGCTCTACTTCTGTCCCCAAATAAAAAAAAGAATTTCAAAATGTTGTGGAGGCGATGAAAGAAGAGTTTGCCCGAAATGAGCATTGTTGAAACGGCATTCAGGTCATTCTGTTTTCCATCCCCAAAAATACTATAATGTGGGCTGGGCAAAAATCTATTCAACGGCGTGGTACCGACGGGAACTAAAACTCTTCCTACAAATTTTCAAACTTTTTTTAAAACATTTTTTGGTAAACATTTCTGCGCAATTTTCGTGTTCATTCACGTGGGTTGATTTTCGTGCGAGATATGATTTATCTCCTTAGCAACGTATTTTGGTAAAAGTTATTATCGAGGATGGATTCGCTTTTGGAATCGTGGCTGGACACCCTTTGGTATGTACAACATATAAATCTTAAACCAATATATAAGTGGATTTTTTTTGAAAATATTAGAAATTGGACACATGTAAAAGTTATGATAGATATTTTGTATATATGTATGTATATGTAAGGGAAATGCCAAATATGGACATACGGTCAAAATGTGTTGCATATTCCGACCATTCACCGAGCGATTTCCATCTCTTTGGTCCACTAAAAGAACACTTGAGTGGTCGAAAATTTCAAACAGACGATGATCTGAAATAGTGGTTCAGCAATATCTGCATAGTCACATAACGCGTTTTATGAGAGGGGTATAAACAATCTCATCAAACTTTGGGATAATTGTGACAACAAACTCGGATCCTTCATTGAAAAATAGCACATTTTCTGCTCATTAGAATGGCTATTTCAGTTTTTTTATACGACATCTGGTTTTCGAATAATAAACGAATATGCAAGACTTTTTGACCGCCGCCCCTCGTTTATGTATGGGAATGCTTTTCCATAAATGGTCATTTATGCGATTGTTGGGCACTGTATACTCATAGAAGGCCCTACATCAGAGTGTATATTCATATATCCCTATACATGTCAGACTTATTTTACGTCATTAAGGGCACTATATCATTTCTGTGTTTCAAAAGTATATGGGCCATGTTAATACAGAAAATTCCCTTATGGGCCCATTCGAAAAGCAGGTCCTCAAGAGGGGGTAGGGAAAAGCCATTATGGACGTCCACTAATGATGATATTTCACATTTTATGGATTTTCTGTGTTTTAAAGGTCAGTGAAAGGGGAAATGGACACCAAAAGAAATGTGTCCAGTAAGCTGGAATTTCCCTTCGAGGTCAGGAAATATCCGTTAATCAGAAAAATATGGAAATTTGTCGTGGAATTGGCAGCGAGAAGGTGCTTGAAAATTTATAAGATGGGCCTTTGTATTTCCAACAAATTTTCTGAACACCCTACTTTTCCAAAAACAATTAGGTACGTCCATGAGGGAGGAGGAGGTCTTTGCTAGAATGGACACCATGTGGACAGGGGGTAGGGTGAGGGTCAATTTTTGAAGGAATTGTGGGGACGTCCTTTTTGAATGGCCCCTATATATTTGTCCAATTTTGCTTATGTCCATGTTTTCCATCATGTTGTTTATGGACATGGTCATATTTGGAATTTTTCATTCCTAGGATTTTATAAAGCACAGTTATGAAATAAGGATTTAAAAAACTTGTTTTAAATGGTTTTAAATTCGTTTTAATGATTTTATCAAGAAAAGAAGTATTTTTTTTCTTAAGACGTATTGATCACCATACTAACTCCACAGAAGTTTTAAGATGTGTTTTGGTATTAAAATGTGTTCCAAAGGAATGTTTTACAAAAATGTTAGCTGTCTTATTTGGAACACAATGCAAATTTTGAACACTTTATGCTGTGATTGCCAAAACGTGTTCGTCTTTGAACTTCTTCACAATATGCAATGCAAGAAAACTTAGTTTTAGGACCTTTCACACCATGTTTCAGAACGTTTCCTTGAAATAGAAACACTTTTGGAAAATGGTAAACGTATTGGTAAAGTTAACAGAAAAATGTGTTGGGAAAATAATAAAAAAAAAAATGATATTAAATTAACGATTTTTGGGGGTTTTGAACTGAAATCAGGCCAGGTTTATTATAGAGTTTATAAAAAGGCGACAGCAACGCCCCCAACACGACCGAATCTTAAAATTTCTTTTTTTTAGCACGAAAGAGGTGAGACTTTGTTGTTATTTCAATTTGCTTCATTGATATTCAATGGAGAAGATTGAATACCCATAATTTGACATTCCGTTCCACTTTCTAAAACAATGCTTTTAGGCGTTTTAGCGGTTATTACACTCTAGATTCTCGTGGCATCATAGCCCATACGATGGTCATACGAGGTTATCCAAAAGCATTTTGTCAGTTATGAATTATGGGATTTTAGACCTTTTTTGTATTTAGGGCTACATGCTAAACAAACTAAACATTTACAGTTATATTTTCTGAAAAACTTTCTACAGTATACAGCTATATATCATAATTAAGGATTAAGGTTTCTCTTTTTTTTGGGGGGGTTTTTTAATTGATTAATTTTGTATGTTGTGACTATTGAGCTACGATGTACTTTGGGTAATATACAGGGTGGGGCAATAGGTATTAATTAATATTCCGCTTTTTGCCTTTTTTAGTTGATTATTTTTGTGTGTGTAGACTTTTGGGCTACCATGTACTTAGGGTAATATACAGGGTGGGGCAAAAGGCTCTTTTTATCTTTTTTGACTTTTTTAATTGTTTCAATTTGTATGATTTGACTTTTTGGCAACCATGTACTTTAGGTGATATGCAGGATGGGGCAAAAGGCTCGTGTTTCCTCTTTTTTGACTTTTTTAATTTTATTATTGTACATGTGTAGACTTTTGGGCTACCATGTACTTTAGGTAATATACAGGGTGGGGCAAAAGGCATTAATATTTCGCTTTTTTGACTTTTTTAATTGTTTCATTTTGTATGATTTTACTTTTTGGCAACCATGCACTTAAGGTGATATGACGGATGGGGCAAAAGGCTCGTTTTTCCTCTTTTTTGACTTCTTTAATTTTATTATTGTACATGTGTAGACTTTTGGGCTACCATGAACTTTTGGTAACATGCAGGGTGGGACAAAAGGCATTAATATTTCGCTTTTTTGACTTATCATTTTTTTATGTATTGACTTTTGGTCTACCATGTACTTTGGGTAATATGCAGGGTGGTGCAAAAACTATTGAAAAATTTCTTTAATAATTTCTAAATGGTGTTTTATATAATTACAATTCAACAATAGCACTATTTCAACAAAAGTTGATACGTACCTCTGGGAAAGGATATTTTTTGTAAAAAATAATATTAGAACATATTAAATTTAAGTATGATAACTTAATTTTAAATAATGGAGGATTGATAAGGGTCTTTACCATGTTATTAGGTTTATCCGAAATGCACCATAATTTCAATATTACATTACAGGTATTGACAAAGACCCAAAAAAATGAACATTTTGGCGGTTTAATGTTCTATCGTGTCACTACATGTGATAACTAAATGTTGTTTAATGGAATTTTGTGCAATTACTGTTGTTTGCGGGCAGTTTTGTTTTCACTTTCTTTTGAAAAGGATGACAGGAGGAGGGAAGACAGTTCACCTTCGTGTAATTATCGCGTGACTGGAAAACAAAAGACAGGAAGGGCGGGGTTAAAAACACCGGAAGTAGGGATAAACGCGTGGGTGCGCGGACTCAGGACATTGACATTGGACTCCTATTCACTTTGTCCATTTCGTTTATTAGCACTAAATAGTACGTTTAGATGATTTATCATCCGCCTTTCACTCTGTCAGTTAAGGTTGTAAACACTGGAAAAGTCACTTCTCTTATAATGCGATAGTTGTATGACAAGACTAAGCTACATCAGCGGTTCCGCAAGGATTATTTTTTAATATCATCTGATATGGTAGAAGATGAAATTACCATTCGAGAGCTTGTCTCTGTTGTAGTTGTGTATTTGAGTGTTTTGTAATGTTTGTTAGGAGAGGTTGGGATGGGTGGGGCCATTATAGCAACTGGTGAGAAACTTGGGAGAAACTAGAAAGAAACTGATGAGAAACTGTAGATAAACTAGTAAGAAACTTGTGACAAACTTGTTAGAAATTGGTGAGAAACTAGAAAGAGGCTGTTGAGAAACTAGTAAGCAACTGGTGAGAAACTAGAAAGAAACTGGAGAGAAACTAGAAAGAAACTATTGAGAAACTATTAAGAAAATGGTGAGAAACAAGTAAGAAATTAGTGAGACATTAGAAAGAGGCTGTTGAGAAACTAGAAAAAGGCTGAAGAGAAACTGGTAAGGAACTGGTGATAAACTAGAAAGAAACTTGTGTTAAACTAGTAAGAAATTGCATGGTGTGACAAGTAAGTGACTGGTGAGAAACTATAAAGAAACTGATGAGAAACTATTAAGATACTGGCAGTTTAAACTAATAATTTTCAATCAGTATAAATTTCTATAAAAGCACTAGTCTAGGCAACTGAAATGGCAATCGTTTTTACTTAAAAATGAACAGTTTGTAATCAGTTTATCTGTGATATGTGACCAGTTTCAAAGATTTATCACAAATTGGTATTGATGTGAGCGTTTTGCTTAAAAATTAAGTTTGTTATCAGTTTACAATCCTTTATTTAAATATGAAAACGATGAAGAAGAAAAAAAAAATAGTATATTGTCAAAGTTGTTTAAAATATTTAATAGCATGCAGCTTCCTTTAAAATTGACCCACATTTTCAATGAACCGATAAATGGTTTGTAAATTTTAATGCTGTAAATACACGATGTCACGGAACATTTCTGTTATTTCGTCAGTTAATTTCGATAATTGAGCATGAGGCAACGATGGAGTAAGCTGTCACCTTTTATATAACTTCCACGGTTACCTTCGAGTGCCTCAATTTGCCATCACGGCTTTGAAAAATTAGTGTTCCATTATGCGTTGTAGAATGTTGTCGCTGGATGGCAGCACTCTCTAAAAAACTTTAAAACTCATTTGTAGCCTTCAGATATGTCACCGATTATGAAACTAATTAATTCCTGCTAATCAAGAAAAAAATGAATTTCGTAATGACACTAATTTCGTCCCTCCAATTTTAACGGATTTAAAAAAAAAAAAAAAAAATGAAACAATAGCGGTGTTTTTAACCGAAGATTTGTGTTAAGACCCGAAACGGCCCATTGAATGTATTAATGCGCTGACAGAGGATGTAGGGGGCCAAATTGGGTTGCGAACCCAGCGGATGATACGGTGTGTGTTACGGATGTTAGTTACAATTAGATAGGGCAGTTCGGGCCGGGGTTCTGCTTTGCTTAACAGGCGCTTGTGCAACTAACTGTAAAATTTAACTTTTGCTTTTTTTTGTGTTTTTCTACGCGCAGAGCGGAACATGTGCACTCACCGGGAAAATCAACTTCCTGTTACATCGACATCACTGGCGATAACCGTCCATAAGACGGTTCGATTAGCATTGTTCGCGACCTCTTGACCTGCCCGTTCCAATTTCTATTGGAAAAATTTAGTTTTTTGGAAATTCATGTGGACTTTTGGTAGTAAGTCAATGTGATTTTTTTTCCATTTTTCATTACATTTGTTACAAAAAACTGTAACATGGTCTTGGTGGAAGACTCCTCATAAAATTCAGGGTTGTACGATTTACTTAGTATGCCTTTTGCAGTGACATAACTACAATTTGTGTGCCCACAAGCCACATTTAATGTTGGGGTCCCTTGCAGCCAGCTGATTAGGCCATTCAAAAAGGAAGTACTCAAGAGGGGTAAGGGGGTGCTGCTGGAATGTGGGGGAGGGAGCTGGAAGCCATTATGGACGTCCACTAATGATGGTATTTTTCAGTTTTTTGGTTTTCTGTTTAATTAAGCTTTAAAGATCAGTGAAAGAGGAAATGGACACCAGAAGAAATGTGTCCCCAGTCCCAAATGTACTTGAATTTTTCAAACCTGGGAAAGTCGGGTATTATGGAATTTCCCTTCGAGGTCAGGAAATTTCCGTCAATCAGAAAAATATGGAAAAATGTGGAATTGGCAGCGAAAAGGGTGCTTGGAAATTTCTAGGATGAATCTCTGCATGTTCCAACATATTTTCTGGAAATTCTATTTTAGAAATAATAATTTAGGATGTCTGAGGGGAGTGGGGGTCTGGGAAAATGGACACCATGTTGGCAAGGGGTAGGGAGGGGGGATGTCAATTTTTTAAGCAATTTCGGGGACGTCTTTTTTGAATGGCCCCTTATGTCTGTTTCACATCGAATAGCCCTTATAAACACCACTCTGAAATTACACCGTACATTAGAACTTGTCTAAATGCATCCTGTGAAAATGAATATCCTCTCTATTAAAAGCATAAAATGTGTCGGTCCCGTCTTGGTAACCCTTGTGTAAATGAACCTGTCTAAAAGCATATTTTTCATCGGTCCCATGCAAGAGTATGCATTTAGACAGGTTCTACTGTATTAGAAAAAATACACAAAAAAGCAGAAATATGAACACTCGAGAGGGCCCCTCAAACTTGAGGGCCCTAAGCCTTTCTTTCTTTTTGCTACTCCAGATAGGGATAACCTTTGGTACAGAAATTGATGGGGAAATCCCTGCTCCTGTTAATCATAGAATAAAAATGCTACTATATTTGGAAAGAAGAAGGTTGACCTGATAAATTTCAGGTCGAATTAATTTATTAAATAATTTTTTTCAAAATTTGAAAAAATCAAAAACTGTCCCAAAATATCGACATGTGTAGCATGTCATAGTGAAACCGGATATTAAGAGGCATCATTCTTCAACAAAGTTCTTGTTTCTTATTCCCTTGTGGCCCCTTTTTTCGAACATGTACATAATAATGCATTGCTTCGTTTTAATATTTTTGAGACGACCTTTGACCCCATCCGTTGTAAACGTAGCCTTAGCTAAACCCCTCCCGTCTCCTCCATTTTGTCTCGATCGATACATTGTAATCCACCTGGTGCCAATTGTTGGGAGGAAAAAAATCCGTTGTGTCCCGGAGTCGTGGTAAAAGAGGAGGGTCTTAATTTCCCCCCAAAAACTCTGGGTCTCAATGGACCCAGGTGACCCAGGTGAGGGGTTACAGCGCTGCATCTATTGTAGTTCGGGCACGAGCGCACGCGATAACAACGAACCCCACCGACCATTGTCATTTCCCTGGGGTTCCAGAACTCGCACATGGCCCGTGACCTTTGACCCCCCTGACGCGGGCCGTTGCTGTAGGAACTGGTTGGTTATACCCCAGATTTCCAAATTGCCTGCTGTGTCTTGTCATATTTTTTTTGGGGGTGTTTTTTGGTGACTTTGAAGCGTGATTTCTTACTTACCCTGATGTACCTTGGTCATTTTTGGAAATGGTCCCAGAACGTTGACCCTGCTGTCCAGTAAGTAAAGTAACAGGTCCTAATGGCAAATACGGAGTTAGGGGAGGCCAACTCAAAACCTGTAGCAACAAGAACTCAAAACTGCCAACAAGATTTCAAGCATGACATTTCAGATAATTCCTTTTGAACAGTTGTTTTAACGGGCTATGGACAATGGTCCTATCCTATGACCAGATCAGACCAGGAAACAGAAGTTCTCATTGGCCGTTTGGGCCTTTTAGGCAAGAATGAGATTTTCAGGCAGGTTTAGTATTTCTTGGTCCTATTCAAGACGAGTTGAACAACAAACCTCTTACAACCCTGTTAGCTCCAGAACCAAATTAGAACAACATGTTGACTGAATGCCCATGTCTTGCTGCTTTGGAAGATGCAGAACATGTTCTTTTGGTCTGGTCAGCTCTAGGCCTTATCCCAGATGAGTTGAACAACACTGTTCTTAAAACTCTGTTAGATTTTCCTGTTAGATCCAAGTTCCAAAGGACCATAACCAAATATTAAAATAACAGATTGACTGAATGCCCATGTCTTGCTGCTTTGGAAGATGCAGAACATGTTCTTTTGGTCTGGTCAGCTCTAGGCCTTATCCCAGATGAGTTGAACAATACTGTTCTTAAAACCCTGTTAGATTTTCCTGTTAGGTCCAAGTTCCAAAGGACCATAACCAAATACTGGAACAGCATGGTGACAATGTCCTCCATGTCTTTCTCCTTTGAAATATGCAAAACATGTTCTTTTGGCCTGTCCAGCTGTAGATCCTATCCAAGATGAGTTGAAGAACACACCTCTTACAACCCTGTTAGCTCCAGAACCAAATGAGAACAACATGGTGACTGGATGTCCACAATGATTTCCCTTGTGGAAGATCCAAAAGATGTTCTATTGGTCTGACCAGCTCTAGGCCCTATCCCAGATGAGTTGAACAACACTGTTCTTAAAACCCTGTTAGATTTTTCTGTTAGATCCAAGTTCTAAAGGACCATAACCAAATACTGGATCAACATGGTGACATTGTACTCCATGTCTTTTTCCTTTAGAAGATGTAGAACATGTTCTTTTGGTCTGCCATGCAGATCTAGGTCCTATCTAAGATGATCTTAGATTTCCCTGACAAGCATATAAGATTGCAATCCATGGGTGTTTTTGGCGTTGGGAATATGGTCAGTCACCTTTCAATGGTCACTTAGTGGCCATATCCCCTTCACTAAGTGCAGATGTTAGTGCAGTCTCAGTGAGCATAACGAGGAAGGAAGCACACCCAGTTGCGCAGTTTTTCACACGTGACCAAACGGAAACGAGTGACCATGGGGGTCTGAAGAATAGTGTGGGTGTACAAGAGGGGGAAGAAGGGGGCGGTGGGGCGAGACGCCCTTGGGTGGAGATGTTTGTTTGTTTGCGTCTGTTTTGCTCAACAAGTGGCAATGGCAATGTCAAGATCTCCTTCCATCTTTGCACACATGGTTGGCTTTAATGGCCGCCCTTCTGGAAACTCTTACCGCAGCGCCACTGGTGCACACATGCGGATCGACCGTGGTCAATGTATGGAGGAGGGCAAAATCCTTCATATTAAAATTGCTCATGAAGTACGCACCAAGAAAGTGAATTTGGCATGACACAACGTTGACACTGTCATGTTATTGGAATTTGAGCAATGATCCGGGTCCATGATCTACCATTTTGGGTGTCAAACAGGTACTGAAATGGTACTCATTAGCCATAAGTTTATTAAAAATGCTACTGATTGTACAATGTTTTATTCAAAGTTGTACTGGTTGTCCAATGTTTTATTCAAAGTTGTACTGGTTGTCCAATATTTTATTCAAAATGGTACTGATGGTCTAATGCTTAATTCAAAGTGGTACTGATTGCCCGTAAGTTTATTCAAAATAGTACTGATTGTCCAATGCTTAATTCAAAGTGGTACTGATTGTCCATAAGTTTATTCAAAATGGTACTGATTGTTCATAAGTTTATTCGAAATGGTCCTGGTTGCCCAATGCTTTATTCAAAAAAGTCCTTGTTGTCAAATGTTTATTCAAAATTGTACTGATTGTCCAATGTTTTATTCAAAGTGGTACTGGTTGTCCAATGTTTCATTCAAAACGGTACTAAATTTCCAAACGTTTTATTCAAAATGGTACTGATTGTCCAGTGTTTTATTCAAAATTGTACTGATTGTCAAATGTTTTATTCAAAATGGTACTAAATTTCCAAACGTTTATTAAAAATAGTACTAAATTTCCAAGCGTTTTTTTTCAAAATGGTACTGAATGTCCAGTGTTTAATTCAAAATGGTACTAAATTTCCAAGCGTTTGTTTTTAAAAATGGTACTGATTGTCCAATGTGTTATTCTCAAATGGTACTGATTGTCCAATGTTTTATTAAAAATGGTATTAAATTTCCAAACGTTTATTCGAAGTGGTACTCAATGTTTAAAAGAGTATTCGAAACAGTACTGATTGTACTGCTAGCTTTATTCGAAATGTTGCTAAATATCAAAAAGGTTTGTTAAGTTAAAAACGGTACAAAATGTCTAAACGTTTATTGGAAACGATGATAAATTTTGCACCGGTTTTCTGTATAGTTAAGTCATCCATGAGTCAGACTAACCAGAATGAGTAATCGCTTATTGACATTGATTGACACGGTGATGTCATCACATGCATGTTAGGTGTTGTTTTTCTCCTTGTACTCATTGACCTAGACAGGTCATGTGGGGTGTCAAACTAACCGTCTCTGGGCACGTGTTTCGACGGTAATTCTAAAAAAGGTAAATGTTAACTGAATTTTGTCGAAATATTTCGAAATGCAGTTGCGACGCCATCCAGTGGCGCTGTGGGCGTTGCCATAACAACAACTGGCAAAACACGCGGTGTGTGGTTGATGCGGAATGTGGCATGTGTCTTTTGACTCGTTTTATTAGCATTTTAATGAGCTTTTTTTCGTCTCTTCGACGTTTTTTTTCTCCAGACAAATACAGAAAAATGCCCAATGAATTCATCATTTATGATAATCCAATTAAGTCCACTCGGCATTTCACTTGTCTGGTGCCGCCCATTGTAGCACTGACCTTTACCAGGTTGGGGTTGTGTTGCCTCGAACACGAAAAACAAGATTTTTGTTATCGTGAAATATACTACGTATGTTGTCTGTTGCTCAAATATTTGAGAAATTTGAGGTAATAAAAGAGGTATTTTATAGGGTAGATATACATAACTTGTCATCCCGTTCACAACTGGAACGTTGTATGAAAACGGTTATGTTTACTGCATTTTTAAAGGGTGTAACCCTTCACCATAGAATAAAGATTTTCTGTGTTGTTTCATCCCATGTTTCCTTCAGTGGAGACCCACCTTAAAGCTGCGTATGCACCAAAAGAAACATTTAGAAACATGAAACATACACATGCTTCCTTGGTGTGTCCAGAAGTGTTTGTGAAACATGTGCCGAAAAACGGCCATTTTCTGACACATTTCGATGTTTTCTGGCGATCGCTCAAGAGGCGGTCTGGACCAAAGGAAAAAGACACGTGTTCCGAAAAACATGCTAGAAGTTTTTGCTCAGTGTTTCGTGTGTATGTTTTATATGTTTGTGTGTTTTCTCTGTTGCATGCCGACCTTTACAGTTACGTAACAACACAGTGTTTTTCACTTGGTTTTGTTACATAATTGTAAGTTAAATAAAATAAGTTCTTCTCTACCGCACATACTTCTAATTTGTAAAGTACAAGTTCAAGCTGGAAAACCTTGTGAAAAGTCTTAACATTCGCATATGTACTAAAAAAATAGTGGTTTTGAAGAAAATATTGTTCAGTGCTCACCTTGATTTTACCTACAGCAACGCCATCTATGCTAAAACAGATAGCGCCATCTTGTGACTCCTTCAAAACAAACAACTTTTGTTTAGAATGTTTTTGTAAATTGTTCAGTGGATCTTTTAAATAATAACAAATCATTTTTAAAATATATTTTTTTAAATATAACAAAGCCAGCATACCTATGAATGAAACTACTTGTTGAAAAATGCAAACTTAAACATTTTACTGAACATTGGAAATTACAGCAGGCCTGTGTGACCCCCTGACTAAACCTTCACCAGTGATCCAGTGACACAAAAGGTGGACCCTACATTTCAACTCTGGTTTCGGCGAGAGAAGGGGAATGGGACCCAGGGTGGGGTCAAAGGGCACAATGGCAGGAAAGGGAGGAGTCGAGAATAAGGGACACCCCGCCAACCTCCCTGTCCCTACCTTTGGTAGCAAAAGGGGGAGGGTATTGCCATGGCAACCGACAGAAAACATTGACGGTGCAGCTGGCCGGTGTCCACTTTTTCACCAGCCCTCACCCCAAATAGGGCTATCATCACCAGATGGAAGCACTTATGTCATTGGCTACTGAACTCTCTATTGAAAACAGATTTTCATTCATGATATTGGATGGGACTGGGCTGCTTTTTTTTTTTAGCCTACTTATTTTTTAGTCCAGACTCGCTTTTTGGTGGCTGCTGGTTCCTTCGGAAGTGCCAGTTCTTGCCTGTTCATCTGTTTATTTATTTGTTTGGCTTTTTTATTAGTTTTATTATTATTGGCAAAGTCGGTTTTTCAAGTGCTGGAATTGGGACAGGAATACTGAAGGAATTTAATCCAGGATTTTTATGGATTTTTGTACTCAACTAGGATATGTGAAGACTGGAATTACGAAATTAGTTTAACGCTTGGATGCTATCGGTGAGTTTGTTGGTACTTTATGTAATTTTATTTAAACTGTTTTGCAGTTTTTTTGGAAATTAATTTAATGGTGAAATGTATCTTATATCATGAAAAATTAATCGTGTGCTACTGCAACGTGTGTTCTTCCTGGGTTGTTTTTTATAAATACTAATACAAAATTTGGCAAGAACCTGAAATCCAGTTTTTTATTCTAAATTATAGTTTACTATTTTTTTATTTTACAGAAAATTTTAGCTTTTGTACATGAATTACAGTTTAAATAATTGTGAAAAACAGAAAAATGAAAGTGTGTTTTGGGCTTAAGAATTGATTAAGACTGGTTTAAAATTGTTATAAAATCTTATTTATATTTGAAACTATGGTAAAAATCAGGGTAATTTAAAAAATGTGACTACATAATATAAAATTGTAGTTCTAGTTCAGAATACACGAAAACAATAAATGTAGTCACATACTGGATTTCAATCTATAGGTACATTTAAAAACTAATTTTCAAAAAATTGCATCTGTTGAAAAGTTTGATTTGTTACAAATCTTTAAAGAAAACTACTTTTATTAAAAATTTGTTCATTTGGCTTCTAAAACAGAAAAATAGAAGTTTAGAAGTTTAGATTGTTAAGGTTTAGGAATTTAGGATAGTCTGAAAGTTTCAAACCATTAACCAGACTAATGTAAGTTTGGTTAAATAATGTATTTGAGTTATCGGGATTCGACCCTAGATTATCCCTGTTTTAAGGAAGGCAACATTTGTAGGTCGTGTATGAAAATATTTGAAGCAAATGATAAAAAACACGGTAATTTTACAAATTACGAATTTGTAGAAACTTCTCAATATACATATGTGGTTTAATCGAAAATATTTGCTAGAAACAGCAAAATAAAAGGGAGTTTAGGAACATCTTAGTTTTAAACTTTCACACAAAATGTCGTTAAGTGACTCAGATTCTAACCAAGATGCATTTTTTGTAGGCCATGTTGGTATTGGAAATAATTATCGTGATTATGTGAAAAGGTATTAAAACTTGTTTTCATTCACAATCTGGATTTTATAAAGTTTTGAAAATTTCGAGTAAATTTGATTTCTTATTCATTGGGCAACATACTTTATTATCGACCTTAAGCTGACCGGGAACCACGTGTTTATTTTAGGGCGGATGTTGTTCCGGCCCTGAACGGATGCAAGTCTTAAATTTAACCAAAAAGCAAACAATTTTCGGGGATTTTTAGGTGAATTTTGAGTGAAAATGGGAAACAGGTTATGGTACAGGATGTCACGGTGGGGGTCAGGGTTCATTTCGAATGCACGTTCGTTGAGGCGCAACGACGGAACCTCATAATGCACCCATTGTTTTCCTCACCCCCACACCAACAAAAAAAAACCGCGGGGGTGGGCATACGTCCCGTCACGAATAGGCACGCCATGACCCCAGAAGCCACTGAGGGGCCCCTTGTGTCCACTTTCGTTTTTATTAAGTTTTATTACACACAGCGGATGTGAAAGGGAGGGTGACCTAGTGCGGAAACGCCACATGTGGGATTCACGAGTTATGCCATCTTGAGTTGTCCAGGTTAGTTTGGGCAAATGAACAACTCCCAAAAGACAGCATTGGGCACCAATATGCCACTCTTGTGTTACAGGGGGTTACAAGCAGATTGGAACATTGGTCATTTGGGAGATGGGAATGGATATATATATATATATATATATATATGAGCAATGTTACAAGTACATGTATAATATTTCTGTACATAACCTTCACCATATCCTGTTTGAGTGTGGTCTGCCTTTGAGGATACCTACACTGTATGTAACATGCCTTGGCGGCCATCTTGGATTTATTTCATGTCAATGTTCCAACTAAAAAGAATCGTTTTCTAATGTGTTGTCTACAACACATTAGAATAATTTCATTCCTATCAGTGTTAAAACCATTCTGTGCAGTAATACTTTCAAAGCAACCAAACATTTGAGTTTTCATCAAGTGACTGGAGAACAATCCAATGTGCCAGTCTGCGTGTATCTTTCAAAAAAGAAATAGCAATTTAGCTTCCCGTTAACTTGATGCATAGTTTGTGTGGTAAAAAAAAACCAAAGTTGTTAAGGCATGGAAGGGAGTCAAAGGACATTTTTGTGGCGATGGACACACAGAAGCACCACTCCTAGCCAATGGTCGCTAGGAGGGTTGCCAAAGGGCCAGGCAGAATGATGGATGGGCACCAAAACAACAGCGTTCCAAATACCTCCCTGAATCACATGTTTAGGAAATAGTTTCTAGCCTCACTTAGTTGCCCTCAATAAAAACGACTGTTGGCAGGGGGGAACAAACTTGAAACAGGAAAAGGAAAGAGTACAGAGTGAAAAAACCAGGCCTAACGACAATTTGGGCAAAAAGTAGGCCCCGGGCCAACCTTGGCGCGTGCATGGTTAAGGGAGGTAATGGGTGGGGTAAAGGGAGGGACAGTCATAAAATGGATTCACTCATTTAGGGTAACGAGAGTGAAGATAGCACTTTTGGTGAGTGGACTAGAAAATAGCCAAAAAACTTGAGCCACACCATCCCCCAGGGGGAGTAAGGGGCAAAGAGTGCCGAAACGATGTGGTGGCATGCCATAAAGTAATGGATCAGAAGAGGGCCTGCCAGCTGCTGTTCTGGCATCCATAGCCCTAAATGAAACATGTACCAACAACTTTCAAAATTAGGTCTTCCCAAATTGGGGAGTAAGGGCCTTGCATTGTGTACAATTGTCCACAAAAGTTTATTTCTAATTCAATATTTTATTAAAAAATACTTCTGATTAGTTTTTATTTACACTAATGTAGGTTAATTGTACATGTACTATATCCAGTTTAATTATGTACCTTTAGTGTGGTACTTTTACACTAAAATTTACCCTATATATGATTAGCCTTACAAATTTGGTTGGAATTTTGTTTGGAGATTGTATTTTACTTACACTAAAATCAAATATGTCATCACATTTGGGGTGAAATAATCTAGAATCTTTGGGTGGACTATTTCCTAACAAAAATCGCACTTTCAATGCAGACAAATTGCGTTTTTACCTTAAAAAGTTCACTTTTACCTAAAAAAAATCGCACTGCTATCTAAGAGAAATTGTACTTTAAATGCAAAAACATTGCATTTCTAGAGCATAAAAATCACACTTTTGATGCAAAAGTTCAATTTCGCTTTTTTTATTTTGCTGATTTGGCATGAAATTTGTAAAACTTCACAGATTTGGGGGGGGGAGTGGAGTCTGTCTTCAATCCCCTCCCGTTTTTACCTTAAAATTCACAATTTTAATGCTGAAACATTGCGTTTTTACCTTAAAATCACAATTTTAATGCTGAAAAATTGCGTTTTTTACTGCAAAAAATGCATGAATAACTTACTGAAATCAATCAGCTTGGCTATTGATCAGCAACTTTATGAACACCCTGTACTTTGTAAATGGACTTTTGCCAATACTTTTCCCCCATCCTAATTGACCAATGACTTACACACGCTAGGCCTACTTTAGATTACCTGAGTTTTCTGTTAGTATTGATCGGTTAACAAATGTACACTTGAATTAGTCCCTCTTGTTGGCTCGAACTTGGTTTTTATCGATTAAACCGTCGGAAATTCTGGTTGAAAGGGTTTTTTTTTTAGGAGGGGACCACAAATGAGATAGCAGCTAGGGTGGTCAGATAGGGACAGATATGTTTCTTTTATGAAGTTTTTTAAGCGATTTAGATTGCTTTAAGAAATTCCGATTTGTATAAGGGACGATCTCCATGGACCGGTTTTACATTTGAAAATATTGAACAAAAAAAATTTAGTTTAATCGAGGATTCACACTAATTGGAATTAGGTGCTGATTTCGTCTTTGAATCTAATCGGTTTTATTACTTGGGCGACGGAGGACGCTTTTAAGATATTAATTAGGTTATCTCAAATTGTATTTTTTTGTTTTTATGATGCATGACCTTGTGCATTTTTGCTCTTAATTATTTATTTGTTTACTTGGGCATAATTGATTAATGTCAAGCATTGGTCCGACCCACTTGCATGTGTGTATTTTGAAGTTACCATTTGAGATGTATTCCACCCCTTTTATAGTCTTAAACTTTAAAACTGTGCAAACAAGGCCGTATATTTGGGGGATATTGGGGATGGACACCTTCCCCCTTCCTCCCCTTCCCTTCCTAAATTCAAGAAATTTTGCAAATTTCAATCCGAATTGGCAAAATATAAAAGGGGACACTTTTGCATTAAAAGTGCACTTCGTTGGCAAAAGTAAGATTTTTAAGGTAAAAACGCATTTTTTTTTTCATTATAAGTGCAATTTTTCTGCTCTAGAAATGCAATCTTTTGTATTAAAAGTCCGATCTTAGGTACAAATGTAGCTTTTTTAAGTAAAAGTGCAATTTTTCTGTTTTAGAAATGCAATTATTCTGCATTAAAAGTGCGATTTTTTTCTAAGGTAAAATTGCATCTTTTCTAAGTTATAAGTGCGATTTTTCTAAGGCAGAAGTGCAATTTTTCTAAGGTAAAAGTGCAGTTATTCTAAGGTAAAAGTGCAGTTATTCTAAGATAAAAGTGCGATTTTTCTAAGAAATAAGTTCGATTTTTTAAGGTAAAGGTGCGATTTTTCTAAGGTGAAAGTACATGTCTTAAAAATGAAATTTCTATTTGACCTGGACCAATGCTCGGCACTGTTATACCTTGTATAATAATGGCGATCCAAAACATACACCACAAAATTCTGCTTTCCCCCCCACCCTTCCCAAAATGGAAATACGGCCTTGTGTACAAATGTTCCAATCTGAAACATGGCTTAATATACTATGTTCCAATATTTGTATTAATTGATAATATTCCATCTAATTTATTGGGTGATCTATAGACGTGTTACCAACGAGGGCTTACAGTCATCACTTCTGTAGCATGTTGTAATAAATGGTGAAAAAAGAAAGGAAAATACGAGTTTTGACCCAATTTTTCGTCCATTAATCAAAATTTTTCATCTCATTCGCTGGCACTTAGCTATTGTCGGCACGCCTTGGTTAATAAACAGCTACCATTTATTTTCAGTTTCATACCCTGCATATTCCTACGCACGCATTTTTCTATAAAACAAGGTGGAGCCCTAGTCGGTCCCACTTTCCATATCTTTTATTAGCTGCAAGGGCTAATAGACGGGTCTATTTGGGCGTGATCACTTTTAACATTTCGGAGATTTATGCAAAATATCCGAGATGATGGATGTAATTCTATCCGTTTTGTAGGGGAGGTAAAGTGACTTTTTATCATTCATACTTGCGAAATTACGCTGTTGATTTATTTTTAAAAATTACTACCAAGTTTTTAACTTCTACATACTTTTTCAAGAGAGAAAGATGTCTAGCCATTTTTTTCTTATTCATGTTATTTATATTTTGGGTTAGAATGCATGTGTTGGTAAACATGGCCGCCATATTGTGACGTTCCAAATGCCTTTTTCGTATTTTTCATTAAATCCCATTTTCATTTCAAATCGTTGATGACTGCGAAATTTAGCAATATTTTGGTTTTTTAGGTGTAGTCAGGGAGTGGCCGGATTTCATTTTAGTTGAAACCAATATGGGTAAAATGTATGCAAATGTGCGTTTGCGCATGCCCACACTTCATAATCTCGTTTTCAGCTATTGATTAAATCCATTCCGTGACTACAGCTATCATCTCTGAAATCTTTGTTAAATATCGCTAAATGTTTAACTGGTATAATGTGGCTAGATTATAACGTAGACATTTTTAAAATGTAGGGTAATCTGAAAATTATAGTGGAAACCGATTTGGGTAAAATATATGCAAATGTGCATTTGAGCATGCGCACGTTTCATAACCTCGTTTTCAGCTATTGATAAAATCCATTTCGTGTCTACAGCTATTACCTCTGAAGCTGGTTATTTGTAAATCAGCTCATGTATAATCATCAAGTCAACTAGAATAAATATTTAGCCAAGCTTGTATAGAAGTCGGGATTTAAAACTATATATGTCACGCAAACTTTTGTAATTAAGTTTTTACTTCTCTCCTGTGCCTGAAATTTCTGCTAATGTGATTAGATTAAACGAAGAAAATGTTAAAATTGAGTGTCTTAGGATGGATATCATAAAAAAATAGTTATAAGTGTTCATAAAGTTCAGTTGCTCACCTAATTATTGATCGATTGTAAACAACACTTGGATGTGTTAACAAGTGATATGTACACTGTGTACATAAACAGTAAATTATTTGTGTACATGGAATAAGCAAACATCAAACATTTGCATTGCCCATATCAACTTCAGTTGTGATGAAATCTATTCAATATGCACTTTACTAATTATAAAAATGTCATTAGGATATTCATTAGCAGTGTGTTGGCTTCTAATCATTAGCGATTAGCAGTCAGATGCAATAATTTGTTTCAATGGAATCTTTGATTAAGTCTGTCATAAAGATGATAACAGATAACACTGACAATTAAAAGTAGCCAAGTTTTAGTTTAAAATATTGGCACAGTTCATCAACGCTTTACCTAACACCAGAACTTGTTCAGGGTTTCCCCAACTGTGGTGTGAGATACCCAGGTTTTTAGGGAAAGTATATTAATTAGAAATATTGAAAATCCTATGTTTTTATATTAATTATTT
>JAQGBW010001372.1:0-26753 GCA_034698625.1 Julus scanicus
CTATGTTCATCTTTTCTACTTTTTGCATATTTGTATTATTTAAAACCATTTTTTATGTTACACTGGCAAAACCTATCCCATAAGATACATATTACAATGAGATTAACATTTATTTGAAAATTATTTAACCATTAAACATAAAATGTCATACTTTTTTTGTCTACTGTACATGAACTAAAAATTGGGTCTTGTGGGCTATCAATTTCCTAATAAATTAATTGTCACAAAATATGTCACCTAGGGTTACAGAGTTATCAGTTTTCTAGGCAAAGGTGGCTTTGCATCGGTGTACAAGGCACAGCATATCAACACAGGACAAGAAGTTGCAATAAAAATGGTATTAAAACTCAACGACCGTAATATCTGAACACTGCATGCACATGATTACAGGATAACTTAATTTGCTTTAATCACTCGTCTATTTCTCCCTAAAGATTGAAAAACGATTGATGCACACTCCTGAGATGATTAATCGAGTTCGGCAAGAAGTTGAAATTCACTTACAGCTGAAACATCCTTCCATTTTAAAGGTAACTGCTGTCAGGTCAGCATTCCCGTAGAATGAACCTGTAATGGATGAATATTTAACGCAAATTATTGTTTTTCAGTTGCACACGTTTTTTGAAGACCAAAATTATGCCTATTTATTTCTCGACCTATGCCATAATGGCACACTTCAGGATTATCTCAGGCAATCTCGATGCAAAGTTTTTACAGAGCATGAAGGTGAAGTATTTTTGGGACTCGTTTAGCTTATTTGGACCTCGCTATAATGCCTTGATTTTATATGTAGCTCGCCAATTCATGAACCAGATTGTGGAAGGGATTCTTTATTTGCACTCCTTTAACATAGTTCATCGGGACCTCACTCTCTCTAATTTGTTGCTGACAAAAGACATGGATATTGTGAGTAAGCTATCTTTGACACGGAATTTGTTTCTCTATGTTACATGGAAATAAACGTTTTGCATCGAATGCTATTCTACAATAGAAAATATCCGATTTTGGTTTGGCGAAACCACTAACTCAGCAAGATAATAAGCATTTAACAATGTGCGGAACCGCTAATTTCATTTCTCCGTGAGTATGAGTAATACTGTAGATTTCAATTTACCGGATTATGATGCGATTTATATGGTCTAATGTTTAAATTCCATAAATCAGGGAAGTGGCAGAAGGAAGCTCCTATGGATTGGAGACTGATGTCTGGAGTTTGGGATGCATGCTATACGCATTTCTCGCTGGTCGACCTCCCTTTGAGTCTGATACAGTAAAAAATATTCTTAAGAAGGTGATTGTGGCAAAGTTTCAAATGCCTGGAGGAATAAGTGCCGAGGCAAAGAACCTTATTCAAGCTTTGCTAAGGAGGAATCCAAAAGAAAGGATCACACTAAATGGTAAGCTTGGATTCCCGACTCAAAATTCCTCATCTAGTTCAAGTATACTGGATTTATGATGTTCATTTTAATTTTCTAGCTATTCTTACTCACCCATTTATGACCAAAGGCACATTAAAAAACAACTACAATTGCCAAGATAAGGTAAACACTTTGAAACAAAAACATTTATAACATTGTAATTCTATATTTATCTTATATTCTGCCATTATAGTGGTTCACGCAAGCTTCTCTAGACAGCGGCGTGGATACAATATATACTGCTACATCTTCCAGGTACACCTCTAGTTCCAGAACTCGGCCAATGATGGCATTCCCTTTGCCAACACTTACATCGCAGGTACAATAGTAATCTATCTCTATATAAAAAATGTCTTAGGTAACCAGATTTTTCAATAAAACGAACATGTTTTTCTGTTTATAATTCAGGGAGAAAATAGTATGAACGGAATCAATATGCAAACCAATACCAATTGTGGAAGTCGTGCAAGTCAGTCCTCTGGTTGCATGTCGTCTTCATCATCAATTAATTCTGCTTATCTGTAATTATACAGTTTTGCATTTCCACAGTCAGTTCTTAAATACACAGTATTTTATTCGTAACATTGCTTTACTAATTTAATTTAGGCAAACAAAGGACAACGCATACCGAGAAGCACTGTACTCTCCTACACCAAGGATGCAATTCCAGGAAAGAAATTTGTCTGATCTGAATAACTATGTGGATAGCACGTGTCCTAAAAAAAATCAACCTGCATTTGTTGAACATACTAGAACTCGTCATACATCTAACACAGATGGTAATAGAATGGAACACTGTAATCGTCTAACAAATGTAAACCAATGTGGCAGCGGTTTACCCAATGCATGTACCTGTAGGAACTTAAATAATCAAGAAGGATGTCATTGTTTGACAAATCATCAGCATTTGGTGTATGGTGCAGCAGTCCAATGCAGCCACTATGGATTTTGCGAGTCCTCAAACAGTTGTTCTCACAGTGAACTTTGTGGGTGCAGAAAGTCAAGACTCAAAGACAGCAGAAGTCACTCTTGCGAGCCACTGCCGAATGGTAACGAGAAATGCAAACTGCAGAAGAGCAACTCGTTAGAAGCGGTGCGACAGATTTCTCAAGAAAGTCGGGCAAATGCAAACAGTCGAGAACACTCGCAACATAGCACTAAAAGAAGCTATAAAGAAAAAATCTCCGAAGATCAGAAAGGACATAATACTCGTGATCCGGCAAATAATCTAGCAGAGCTCACGTCCCCCTTAAATTCAACTAGGTTATTGCCAATTCGACAAACGACGAAACACGCTGTTGTGAGCATTCTTGAAAACGGAGAGGTTTGCATAGAATACTTGAAAAAACTTGGGAAGGAAGGAAAAGTGTGTGATGGATGCCGCATTTCCCACGATGGGCAAAGGGTAAGAGGTTTCAAATAATGCCTCAAACAGGATTTGCAATCAAATTTTCAGTATTAAACCTTCATCTTTTTGTATTCATTCTTTTTTCAGATTATAGTCTTTCAACCAAATAAAGGAAAAGGGCAACGTATCGCTAGCGTTCCTCCCGACATTCCTAAAGAAGGAGCAGATGGAATATTTCGTTTCGAAAGCTTACCTGCACAATATTGGACTAAGTATATCTATGCAGCCCGCTTTGTGAAACTCGTACAAGCAAAAACCCCTAAAATCACGCTATACACGTCTCTTGCTAAGTGTGTGCTCATGGAAAACGGTCCATCTGCAGATTTTGAAGTTGTATTCTACTCTGGAGACAAATTCACAAAGACTTCCGACCAAGTTAAAATAATCGAACAACAAGGGACAGCTTACACCTTAGAGAGCACTGGGGGTGCAATGAGATTACGGCAAAGCACGCGGGAGCTTTATGAAGAGTTTCAGAAGGTGACTAAATTATCTCTGCTATTTAGTGTTTAATATAATTGTAAATCCTACATATGAATCTTGTCTATATGAAGGTTGCAATTAAGGAAAACTATTTATGTACATACTTTCAGTATCATCACCATTGTTTAGAATTGGAATCGATTCTTACCAAATTGGAAGATCAGACACATCAGTGTAGTTTTCCCATCATTGTGGGACGTAAACCATCTGTTTCATTAAGCATTTCGCCTCAACAATCTAATAAGGAGAATATATCGAGAAACCTTTTAAGAGACCTGACAAGTAGGACAAATGTAGATACGTCCTCATCTCCATTATCAATGGTAAGTGCCACAAAATTAGCATATTGTCAGCTTTTACATAAAATTGCTTTTTTTATGGTATCTTGTGATCTTTTTAGGGTTCTGCTTTAAATTCTTTAAATAAAATTAATCTTCAAAGTCCAGCATTTGCATTAGATGAAAATGCAAAAGTAGAGGCTCCTAACGTAGCTCCCTTTTCAATACGGTCAGATTTTATTTTTTGAACTTATGATATTTCATATTTTGTCCTAAAATTTAAACTATAGTCATAAAATTGCATGTAACTTTTTACAGACAAAGTGCATGTCCCACGCAGAATAATCGATCTTTACCAAAATCGATCTCCAGCGAAATGCACCAAAAAAAATTTGTTCCCAACATAGGTTGGCTTTCTAAAGTGAGTCTTTTTGCCTATTAATTTAGTTAGATATGCATACTTTTTTTCCTAATTATTCTATTATTTTAAGTTGTCATCTGGACATCTGCAACTATGTTACAGTGATGGATCTCACCTTACCGTGTCGCCCGTTAACAGTGCAATTTGGTTTGCCGATCCCACTGGAAAAACTGCAAAGTGAGTTTCATAATGCATCTTCAGTCTTATTCTATAAGTTAAACTATTAAACAGAATTAGCATCATTCAACACAATAAATGCAATAATCATATATTCTTTTTGAAATTATAGGTATGATTCTTCTAAGAAGTTACCGCCTTTAATACAAACGAAACTGTCTGAATTTCAGAGTGCAGTATCTAGCCGGTAATTATCATTCCCTAACTCAATCTTAAGCAGTAATGAAAGATAATACATAGCAAATATTTTTCTTTGCATCACCAAATTCTGGTTTGTACATAATGAGGTGAATTCGATGCACATGTATTATTTTTATGAAAATCTAGACTAGCACACTGTAAAATTCTTCTTCTTAAGGAGTTAGTATGGTTAAAAAGTGTAGTACCTAATTATTTTTAGTGTGGTTTTCTTTTTTAAAAGCTAGTGTAAAATAAAATTGTACTTCTCAACATATTGTAATTATTTGATACGTTATGAACATGTATTATTAATGACAAAGAATTGAGAAATATTCAGCCATTATTGATAAATTGTAGTGTTTTATCTTTTAAAAATAAACTATGAAAAATGGTAAAATTTTGATGTTGTACTGGTAATTTCATTCTAAATTATACTTGAAATATGGCTATGTAATAAGTCACAAAGCAAATATTGTGATTTTACAAACTGAATGTTAATGTCATAATTACAAGTTTTATTTTATCTAAACCTGATGTCCATGAACAGTCAACTTGTAATATTGGAAAATTCATAAATAGTGTTGTCACCGCAAAGTAAGCAAAATAAACCAAAAACCACTTATAAAAATCCAGTTCAGAAACTAAAAAAGTACAAATATACAAAAAAAACTTAAGTTGGCATATTCAAACGAGATGCCTGAATAATAACTGCTTCCCTATCCTATTATCTCAAAATCAAAGAGTAGCTCAAGCTGCTGGATTACAGTTTAACATAAAAAAATCTAAATCATCAATAAAATATGTACAACCAACTCAGCATGAAACAATATGGCAAAAATAGAACTTTCCAACTAGATCACACTATGGATACAAGTACACCAATCATAGTTAATGCTTAAATTATGCAGTGATTAAAGAGTTGGCAATGGAATGGAATGCTAAGAGCATAATATATACTCCTGTATGGGTCTGGTTCAATTGAACATGCCAAAAGTTAATAAAAATGTTTAAGTAGAAAGAATACAATCAGTATATCACTTGAGCTTGAATTGCTAGGAGCAATATTTCCATAATAAAGGAATATGCTTAGACTTCTTCAATGTCAAAAGAAATTAAGCTATCACATCACTTTCCTTACATCAGGACTCCCACATTCTTGCTCAAATTATTGAAACAAGTGCTAAAATAGATGTGCGACCTGATGAAGAATTTCAGCAAGTTTATAAAAATAATTAACTGTTTAGAAAAATATGCTATTAAACATTTTTTTTTGCAAATATTGAATGAGTTTTACACACAAGTTTTGGTACAAAAATAATGATACATTTCAATTTTTGAATTTTTTTGGATGAGATATTAACTAGGTTAATTTTGAAACAACACGTTTTTGACTGGGGTTCACAATACACCATTTTGTGAATTATGAGAAATTAAAATAAATGTTGCCAGTACTTAAAAGTGGGCTTGAACATGTTGAAATCAATTGACTAAAATTGGAAATCTGATATTACCAATTGTTGCTATAAATTCGCATTCTTAATTTTTAATCGGAAAATCATTATGCTTTGGTGTGCTCAGTAAATTTTATAAATCAAAAGTAGGAGTCCCAATAAGGAATGTGAACAGGATAACCTTTAAATTTGATGTAGGTAAAAATTTCCATGGCAAATATGAAACAATTCTCGACCATTACAGAAAACGTTTAAAAATACACACATGACTGCATGAATGACCTCCCCTCCCTAACCTCTGAGCTAAAATATGCCTACATACATATTGAACCATTTATTTTGTGCTACATCAAATTGCCACTTTGCCTGGAATAACTTAAATCGGACACAAGCAGCATAAAATAAAATGGCTTAAATGTAATCTACTAAAACGCTCTATTCACACCTCAAACATACAGATCTTGCTTATAATGATCAAAGACCACTCGAAACACCAAAAAATACACACACGTAATATATACGAAACTGGCAGTATTATAAACTCGCGTTCTTTACAAAAAAATAGATATATGTCACAGTTGAAATTGGTAAATGCACTACCATTACGATGTAACATGTTAAAGTTTCAACATTCTGGAGCATAGCTTGAATGTCGAGTCGGACATTTTAAAACATATGGCATATGGACAAAAATGTCTAAAAATTAGTTTTTCAAAAATATTATGTCATATAGGAATGTTTATGAATGAAGCTATTCTAGATATGTAGGACCACAGAAAACAATCATAAAACTGTCGGCTAGAAAATAAACTAAGATGGTGTTGTGCAATGACAAAAAAGTTACAAACTAATTTCCATCTTGATTAACCATTCAGTCACCAGTGCACCAAGCTAATCGATACGCAAGGATCATTTTCGCAAAATTCATATAAAATATTGCAAATTTAAATAGATTATCTAAATAACATGTGTATAGTGTCTTAATTGACTAAAGGGAATTAACAAAAACCCATATTAGCCGCATAGTAAGTAGAATGGCAGCTACCAATTTGACTGTCACAACCAAATTTTCTTTTAAAAAAAGCCAAATAAAATAATCCAATTTGCTAAGCTAGACAACAATCAAAGGATTTTTTTTTTAAACAATACTGCATATGGATGTGATAAATGTTAAGTGAGAGCCCTAAGGCATAAATACATTTGAACTAGTAAGGATCCATCCATGTGTTAATGTGATTATATTTACAAAATCCCTAACAGAGAATGCATATTTAACAGCAAGACATCAGCTAAGAAAGCCCATGAAGTTTTGCATTGGGCAGTGAATGAGTAACTACTATATTACATAACATTTGACACCAGAGTTTTAGAATGAAATGCAAATAATTAAGAAAATGCTTATTAAAATACTTTCGATAACATTTTTTTGCTTATTCGTATTTTTACGCAAACTCTCACTGGCTTTTTACCCACTCATATTTTTGTATGGATTAAGTAGACATGCGCAAATTAAAAAATAAACTAAAAACGAGTTGGCCAAATGATTTTCAGGTGATATTAAGGGTCAAATGTCTTTGATTAATTGTAGAATTTGAAATTATGCATTGCAATCATAGGAGTAATTGTTGTACTAAGTTGTCAAAACTGTTGAATAGTTAGCTATAAATCATTGTGCATTTGAGGTCGCAGGGTTTGAACACCAAACCCAATACATATAACAAAACACAGCAAGAACATTGTAAAAACAACTTCCATAGTCCATAATCATCATCATCCATCCACACTCGCACGCCATTCATTTATACAAAAAAACATGAACATTCTTACAGCAATATATGTATACATATTAGGAAATTTAACGTGCTAAGAATCTCGTAATCAAAAATGTCATCCAGGTACCTTTCATATTAGACGTTTGTCAGATGGTCCTCTGTTTTGTTCGTCATGTGGCAGATGTACCAAGTTATTGAAAGGTAGAGGTTTGACAAAATTGATTCTGTGGCTCTCAGCTAAGAAATTCTTAAGGAAGAGGACTACTGGTGTTTTAGAATTAATTTTGCCTATACATTTTAACTATTCTTTTTTCGTTAACCAACTTCGACTTTATTATGGTTCAAAGCATACATTGCTTTTTTTTTAAATCAACCTCAGAGTGAAATAATTGTAAAAAAGCTCATGTACGCTTTATGAACCGAAACATTTATTACAAGTCCCCCCACAAATATTGCAAGAAACTCGAAAATATTCAATGAGTGAATTATTTGACAGCATGATTGCGAAGAACAGTTTACTTTTGGCAGTATTTGTGCCAATTCACATACATTTTCAATCTTAACTGATCGTTCCGGCTAAGGTCAAATAAACTCAAAATTACTTCAAGAAAATGTACCAAGTTTTTGTTTTCCACATGCATTTTGTCAAATAATTCAATACTTATCGTACGAAAAATCAAAAAAGATTCAAGTGTGCAGTAACGACAAAATAACAGAACAAATTTTGCCATTACAAAAACAAATACACTTTTTTGTTAGCAGTAGTGTTCTTCCTTAAAAATTTCTTTACTTATGTCCTAGAACCTCTCTTTAGGCATTGAGCCCAATTCGGATTCATGAAGAAACTGAATTTCTTGCAAATCGATATACTTCTCATGTTCCTTAATGTGCGTGTAGTTGGCAGCGAGACACATCAAAAAATGTACCTAGAAAGCCAAATAAAAGCTGTTACTAAGCACATAGCTGTTTCCATATACATCAATAATAGCCACTCTCCCCATTAATCTAGATGTGACTGTAGCTAATTGTGGGTTCTGACAATGTATACACCTTCCTTAAACGCTTCAACACGGTGCAATCGACCTTTAATTGGCATTGCATTTTTAAGGGTCCACTTCCGCATCACGAAGATATTGAAGTTCGTACAATTGTACATCAGATATATGCTTGCAATTTTTGATGTGTGCATAGTTGGCAGCCAAACACATCAAGTAGTTAACCTGTAAAAACATGGAAAGTCGTGCAATTTGCTTGTTTGTTAGAAAGTGGGAAATGGAGTGTAAGATAAGTAATAAGAAAAAAGGAGTTACAACAAGGAGTACACATAGTCAAGACAATACATCCTACTAAGAGCAGATGGAATGAGATGAGAACATTGTGAAAGCTATGTATTAATGGCTAGTGTGTATGCACTTGGATATTGCAAAAGTCTACGAACAAAAGCCAACATTCTAGCCTACATGATTAACACTAAGAATGGTGAATTTTGTTCAAAAAACCTGAAAATTCATTTCGAAATACAAAATTCTTTAAATTAACATTGGTATGTCGAATGACAGTTTGAACAAACTCCGGGAAGCTTCAATAAAAATTACTTAAATATGTTCAAGAACATCTACGAAAAAAAAGGCATTCCAAGAGATTTTAATACTTTGTGATAAATAGGCATTCCCAACACATATGTTTAAAAATTATGTATAGTTAGAATACCAAACAAAACTAGCATGCTGCAAAACCAATTTTTGAGTTGAGCGTTAAAAACATGCTTCTGTGCAAATAATAGTAAGAAAAGAAAGCACGATACATGCATGGTGAGTTTACAACCTACCTGTGAAAATTAGTGATGGGCAACCGAATTTCTCAGAAAAAAACTCGAGAAAGTAGCAGGCAATAAAGAAATGAACGAAAAAGTAGGGGAAATGTAAGATTGCAGTGAGTCATTGTTAAAAAGAAATTCTCAACACACAACTATATGCTCAATCAAAACCGACATAGGATTGCATTTCATTGGAATAAGGCATCCAAATCTCTCAACTATTCACCACTTGGGCTTTAAACCAGGCTTAAAATCGACCTATGTTTTAATGCAAACAAGGTCAATGACCTCACAGATTCCACCCAATTATCAAAACCTATCAGTTAAAATGAATGACTTATAGCCCCCATTGATTACATGTGACCTTGAGAAAAGCATTTATTGTATGTAGATTGGATTATATTTTCAACTAAAACTGCCTTAATTAGCACGACAAACAGAAGCAAATCAGAGAAATACCAGCAACAGTCCAAATTATAAATACCTCTTCACACAATGACTGATGCAGAATGAGAACGTGGGTTAATTCCTTAACCATGGCATGCAAACGGTGGTCATTACCGTAATTTTGAAAGCGAAGTAAACGAAATGATGTGCTCAGTTATTGTAAAGCAAAGGTGCATGTAAAGAAATTTCGAACTACAGATGCAAAAAACCCTGGTATGTCTCCAATAAGCATTGCACTCCCCTCCCCACATTAATAATCATGTTTGTGTACATGTCAGAATGTTGAAATACTAGCAGTTACTGATTTTATGTTACGTACTGTAAACGTTTCTGTTAAACTGGCTTTTACTTTTTAGCCAACTTGTGTGACAAGTTTTAACATATGTGAATATGAAAAGTACTCTTCAACGACCAAAAGCAGTTGTAAAAGTACAACACATTGCAGCAACAATGAGACAGGCAATAAATAGATGTTGAAAGAAAGCTGTGTCCTATCATTAATTCCTATTTGTGAGCAAGGATGGAATATAGTTTCAAACAGACTGAACTCACAAGACTATACACTAATTTCCAGTTTAACAACATAACACATTTAAGATAAAAAGTATTCAAAATGTAGGTACTCACCAAGCTTATCACTATCAACAGGCATGATACTGTTGCAAGAATATACATCACTTCTGCAGGTTCAACCTGTCAATTTAAAAAAAAAATTAATAAAATACTATCAAACAACCCTAGTTACCAAAATAAAGAAGCATGTCTTGGTGCAAGTTAAATTGATCAAACTTACGTAATCCCGACAAAACTGCTTAATTTCTCCGACATTTTCAATTCTCATTTTCTCGACTTTTGTTGTGTTCGGATACAAGAAGCCTAATATCAAAACGCAAGATGAAATGCGTAAAAACTTGCTCGTTGTGAAGTTAAATTGCATTTTTAGGATAAAGCTGGTTATAATAAACACGCCACTCACTAACTAATTCCAGATTGATGTTCGTTTTTTGGCTATTACACGATGCCCAGAAAATAGTGAACACTATTGTTATTATAATGAGACATCCGAGAATAACCATCCATGCCATATTTAGAATGTACACGAGAACCATTAGCTGCAAAATGAAAGATTTGAGTTATTTTGTGAAAACAAACAGGCATACCAGATTAGATTCCAAAAATGTAATCGACTGCTGCACTTACAATGACGCAACTGACACGACCACCGACACGTGCTTTCCATCCTTTATACACTTTGCTTCTTGTAGCTCCAGTGGCCAAACAACCTACCAACAACAGAAATATGCCAATAGCTGCCATGCAACTTCCAATTATGACAAACACCAGTTGCAAATCCCCCAGCCTAGTGCATTACAAATGAAAACAAAAATGGCACACATAAGCAAACTCTGAAATCAATTTGTAAGCTTGAACCATTCATATGCTTATCAATCTCGAAATATCAATTTAACGTACCAAGTGTATTTATAGTAGAAAAAAGTTTCGGACATATGCAGAGTCAGCGTTACCCCTTTGTACATTGTGCCACAAAAGACACCAACACCGACACAGCACATGATGGTAGCAATAAGAGTGGCATATGGAATGCGACTCATGCATTTCACACAATCGTTGGAACCTGAAAGTGAAAATATTTTCAATGAAATACAGTACTTTGAATTAGCAAATTAAACGAGAGCATGTTACCCCAAATATCTAATACATACATCGTATAGTTGATTTTAAGGTGCTTTTAGTTAGCTTAACTTTCTCCAAATGATAAACTATTTTAATTTTTAATTTATTCCCTGATTAATATTGAATAAACAATCCCTATTCCATAATAAGCTAATCTGAGCAACAGTAAAAAAGAACATGGGTGAAGGAACTTCGTTTTATAAAATATTATACAAGTCAGTTATTATTTGTTTATACTCAATGTGTTGGCCTAGCCTAATAACCTGGCCTGCATACACCTACTGGCTAGAACAAACCATTTAACAATTACACATGACGAAATCTCACATCCTAAACCAATTAAGTAATTAACTGAACGATAGTCAAAAGAATGTATTGTGAAAATGCTGAAATTGGCTTAGCCCAAAGCATTTTTTTTTTGCCAGTTGGGTCATGAATCATACTGCTGAAATCAGGATCCAACTATCGCCACTATCTTAGTTCAACATGCTAATTACCTGTAGTATTCAAAAGTAAAGTTACCTGAAATTATTAACATTTTATGATATTTCACACGAAGATAACAATTTTAGCAAAGTTAATCCTTCTATTTGGCCCATAAATAATTACATTCAAACAAAAGGTCATCCACCAGTTGTTTGAATATAAACAAATCTAGACAAAGATTTCTTTTTAAACCGGACTGTATTAGACTGTCGAGATACAGCAATACGTACGCAATAAAAGAGATTAAAAGTATAATCATAATACCAGTAATAACTTAATTTTAAGAATTCACATGTGCTATCTTGTATTATATTCCCAAAAGTGTATTTTTACATGCTTAGAACATAACTGCGTAATTTCGCTTTGGTGGCAAATATGTTATGTCCAGTTGCATCGCTGTATAAACTAGGAATTATACCACAATTAAATTGTGCATCCAGTATTCATGTTAATTAAATAAAGGCTAACAAAATATAAATGCAGCTTTATCTACCTGGTTTCTTAGACTTTTCGTCATCACCGTTTAGAGGTGTTTCCTCATGAGGATCAGTATTGCACGCCTTATCCACAAACTGTTTTAACACCATGGTTTAGCCGGTAAACATTCGTAATAATATTTTTCACAAGATATCATGTGTTAGGAAAAATAATAATGTATTGGTCAGAATAAGCGCTCACAAACGCAGTAGTAATCCTTGCAACAATTCATTCTTGGCGACACAAAGCGTTAATTGGTAAGTAAGAACAGGATGACTTTGTACCCAGTCAACATTTCTTAGGATGAGAAATGCTGATTCTGGATTTGCCCTGTTGAATTTAATTTGAGGGAAAAAAATATTACCATGGTAGAAAACGGTCACATGTCCACCAAAAGCTTCCAAGCATTGCCAAATGGCAAAATGAATGCTTGGACGAGTTTCCTTAAAGTCTGATAATGTACCTGACATGAGTCCTATTGGCCACGAGCTACCGGAGATGATTATGCTATAATTTGTCTTAAATTGCTACAATCAGAAAAGTCAAAACACCATGGACAGGAAGCCTACAAGGTAAAATAGAATAGGCCATTTATGCCTAATCCTCAGATGCGCTTATAAAAAACCGTGTAACCCTAACAAGCTTAAGAAGGACAAGTCCATCTGTGGGTCAAAAAGCTTCTGCACCCATAGTTAGACCGATAGGAGCAAAATTCTGTGATGTGTACCGTATAAAAGTTTTTTCAAATGTCACAAAAAGAGCTTCCGTATCCTAATCAACGTAATAGTAGGGCAAAGCTGTATTTCCACTGGCAATGAGCCAAGAACAACCGCAGGGCATTAGCTTATTTAAATGTCATGCATAGTGCTTAACAGGTAAGCAGGATTACATAACACATGAGTCACTGACTCTTTAACTGAATGGGATACATTAATCATGGAGTTATCCGGTTAAATTAACCACCACAGTAAATTGACATTACTTCAATATTCGCTTTATACAGATTTAACAAATCAAAATATCTTGCATATGTATCACACACACTTGTTAGCTTGTGCGGCAATTTATTGATTAGACTTGTAGACTCTCCTGTGGGCTTCAACTAGAATAGTATCGGCCTCTTTATTTCGCGTGGCATAAGAAGATTTTGATTGGAAAGATCATCACAAATCAAACAAGTGAACATAAAAACATGACCTATCTATAGTGCAAACTGCAATAAAATCTTTACTCGTATACAGCACATAATTCCAAATGACAATAAGCAAATAAAGACTATGAGGGGAAATAAACACAACAATGAAGTTGTGTATGAAAGGTCATGTGCATAACACAATGGTGTGAAACATGAGAAGCCAGAATTGCCAACCTGGAATTTGAACCTAGACTACCCTTAATGACAGGCAAAACTGACACCACCAAACCACTCAACTTGATGCTAGCAATAGTAAAAAATAATTAGATTAGACGACCTATGAGATCCTTGAAATGCATATCATAATGTAGTATTGTCAAGTCAACCAAACTAGACTAAGAGGTATAACCAAGTCAAGCCTGTTCAGCCAACTGAAAAACATTAAATACAAAGTTTTGAAGGTTGGTTTTCTGCCTAAATACTACACGTCAAAACATATGAAGAGCAAATTCATGTTTTATACGGTTTATGAGAACATATCGTCATGATTGCAAACTTAAATACCAAATTACTTGATGACTCAAAACTTTTAAACGTATAGCGTATATTACGATTTAAAATGAATTTAAAAACGAGGATGACCATAACTTATTAGCAACACGCTCTATAAATTGTTTTAAACTCTAGATACACAGTTATTAGATTATAATGCGAATCTTGCATGGAATGTACACATTGAGAAGGCCACACCCCAAAATGTGCCAGAAGTGTAGGAGAAGTGAAATGAGAAATTTAAAGCAATTAACTATATTATTTCTTAAATATACATAGGAGTTATGTATAATTTAAACAGTGCTTTAACTCGATCACCATAGCTTTATGCATGTTGAGTTATCTGAGGTAAGGTAGTTGCTCCCACTTTCCAAGACCAGAGGAAGATAGTTCACTCATGAGATATCCCAAGAAACGCTAATCGTTTAGGCCTAATACTTGTGGCTAAGGTGAATCACACGATATAGAACTATAAGTTCAAGCGCACGATTATGATTGCGCGGTACCACACCTAATACAACAAGTTTTGGGTACCATAATCAGCCAACAAAATGAAAATCACTCGGGATTCTCCACCCCCCTCCTCGCATTTAAAAAACAACGTCCATATTTCTGTTGTTGTGAAAGTGACTTGATGAAAACCAGTTCAAAATACATAATATTATTTTCTTACCCATCTCGTTAATATGATGGCTACTGTTGATTTCTTTAAAAAAAAAAAGCACGTACTAGCTTCCCTGTACTTTTAATTATCAATTTAAGAATTCGTTCAACGTCCAAATTAAGAAATAAACCCGTCACACACGGATAACCTCAGGTGGGAAAAAGGCTCAACGGCAACGATAACGACTGGCTTCCAAAATCTAGAGGGCGACACTTGTTAGAACGAGACAAGTGGCGCCTCCTCAACGCCATTTTATGAAACACCCCCTGTTAAAGAAAAAATAGCATTGTCTCTCGTGGTTGTTTATGCGTGCATATTAGTTCTCTTTTATTTCTTCTATTTTTCAAAAAAAAAAAATTCACTTGTACGTCAAGACAAATTGAGTAACTGAACCTTGTTTAAACGTGGAATATGGCAAATCTGGAAGTGGAAGACGTCATAAACCAACTTGCAAAGACTCAAGTGGACAATGAAGATGCAGAACTGAGTTTTGCCGGTCGAGGACTGAAATTAAATACTGAAAAAGATGGTATAAATATTTTTGTTTCGAATGCTTAGAAATGTAATCTATTCTAAAACACTTTGTTTTGTTGCTATGATATCTTTATCCTCATTTTTCATCTGTGCTTATAAATCACGTATTTGCGATCACTGTTTTATAATACAGAGTGCGTCAAAAGTTTTAAAGTGACATGTTGGGCAGAACAATATAATGATTTTTGCAACCCTTGCCTTGGTCCTTTTATTAGTCATTTGACATTTATGTGTTACTTCTTTGTGTATGAGTCTTTTAATTTATCCCACGGTTGCTAGAGCCTATACAGAAGCTTAATTTAGTGGATTATGTTGTGAACATGCCGACTTTCCATTTATAGCGATAATGCTAATTGCTATAATTAATAATAAAAAATTTCAATTTGACAGCTGAAGAAGTGGTTACTGCTATCAAAAACTGCCCAAAATTGCTGATGTTACAACTTGAAGGCAACACCTTGGGAGTGGATGCTGCTAAGGCAATTGCCAAAGCATTGGAGGCACATCCTGAACTAGAGGTGAGAGAAATGCTTTCTCTCGTATTTTAAACTTCGAGAAATGGGTAAAAGGTAAAGATTTGGTTTTTATTGTTAGTGAAATCAAAATGTTAATGGTATTATTTGTTTACACAGCGTGCATTATGGAAAGATATGTTTACTGGAAGGTTAAAATCGGAAATCCCTGAAGCTCTGGCAAGTTCTTGATTTTGGACACATTCTTATACTCATTCGTGCACCTACAACGTTTCAAATTTAATTTGATTCTGCCTATCATTTATCTAGATGTTTTTGAGTAGTGGACTTATGCTTGCCGGCACCCGCCTTGTAGAGTTGGATTTAAGCGACAACGCTTTTGGTCCTATTGGCATCGAAGGAGTAACTGAGCTTATACGAAGTCCCACTTGTTACTCATTGCGGGAGTTACGTTTAAATAACAACGGGTTAGGAATTAATGGTGGCAAGGTGAGGTTTTAGGTCTGTGTGAGTCTGTACATTCACAAACAGGATTTTAAATTTAAGGATTGTTGTTATGTTACACTAGCTCCTGGCACAATCCCTTCTTGCATGTCATGAAAATAGTAACAGGGACAAGTCTCCACTCAATTTGAAGACCTTTATATGTGGGCGAAACAGACTAGAAAACGCAGGTGCACAAGCGATTGCTGAAGTATTTAAAGTGAGGATTTCACGCATATCATGTCTATTGTTGCAACTTACATAACAAGAAACTCCGAATTAACATGTTTTAATGTGCAATTAGACTCTCGGAACATTGGAAGAGATCCAAATGCCTCAAAATTCGGTTTTCCACGAAGGAATCGAAGCGTTGGCCAAAGGAATGCAGCACAACCCAAATCTTATTCATCTAAATTTAAACGACAATATCTTCACAGAAGAAGGAGCTAAAGCTGTGGCTGCTGTACTTATAAATTTCTTACTTAAACAAACATTGTGATTTTGCCATCTCTTAAATTCTTAATGTATGCTTAAACTTTTATAGGTTTTACCAAAACTGCAAAATCTAGAGATAATTAATTTTGGAGATTGCTTAGTAAAAACAGAAGGTGCTCAATTAATAGCCAATGCTCTTAAAGATGGTCATTTTAAATTGAAGGTATGAGTTAATTACTAATGTTATTAAAGTATAGCTAATATCCATTTCAAAAACAATTTGTTTTTGCTATTTTTCTAAATAGGAATTGCAACTCGGGTTTAATGAAATTCACCCTGAAGCATCTTCTGCAATTATTGATTGCATAAAAAATAAATCACAACTTATAAAGCTGGATCTAAATGGTAGTTATCCCAGTGCCCATATTTTTTTACAACTGCATGTATAATCATATTACTCTAATAATATAACTCACTTCGTTTAGGAAATCAACTTGGTTTGGAGGGCTGCCGAGAAGTGAAAAGTATGCTCACTGAAATTAATAAGCCTGATGTCCTTGGGTCAATGAGGTTATTTTTACATTTAACTCATGCTCAATTAGGATTATTATTAAAGACAAATTTTGATACTAATGTTTTCAAATGTATGTTATGTTGTTTTTCCCCAGTGATGACGAAGGTGACGAGGAGGCAAAGGAAGAAGATGATGAAGATGACGATGATGAAAATTATGATGATGTGGATGATGATGAGGACGAAGATGAAGAAGGGGAAAACGATAAAGAAAATATAGAAGAAATCAAGCCTGTTGAAAGCAAGAAAAGTCCTGACACCAAATCTGTGGGGAAATCACTACTCACAACACCAGTAAAGGTAGTAATAAATTAGTTCATTCATAGTTTAGTTGATCTTGTTCTTTTAAATGTTGTTTGGATCATCTAATTTCCAATTCTGACAGAATGCACCCCCAAAGAAAATGACTCATAAAAAATTGGTTTTACGATAATTAAAAATAAAAAAGAAAATAGCAAGCGAATTATCTAGTAAACTTGTCCTCTCGTTTAACTTTTACAGATTCTGCAAGATGAAAATAGCATCATTGAAAACCTGCGGTCCTTAAACTTGCACAACTGAAAGCTTTCAGAAATGTGTATTAATGGCCAGTTCCCATATTTTACATTCCTTTAATTTAAACATTGTTTGCAAGTTGTTGTAAAGTTACCTTGTTTAAAAATAAAACATTTCCAATTTTACTCACATTAATAAACTAAGTATGGTGTAATGAATATGACAAATGCCCAATGAATTAGAAAAGAAGAAAAAATGGGAGTAGATAAATGTAGAGAGCGAGGAAAGGCTACAAACTAATGAGAAAATGCTTTTACTTGGAAGGTGTGAGACAATGGCAGTGTTGAAAATTTGATGATCAAAAAAATAATGAATTACCTTACTGATAATATGCACTAAAACTGTAATTGCATGTGTGAAATTCTTGTCTTTGTAGTCAACACCTTCTGAATTCTTAGCATCCCCATCTCCAGGTAAATTGCTTGGATTGGGAAATAACCGTGCAGTACTTCTACTCAACGAGACAATAAAGGTTATAATAATCAAATTTGTCAGCATCCTTTTGCCAGTTGATCACGCTTAAGTGGTAATGACAGCTTTTCGAAAGATTAAACTTTCTTTACTTTACAGGATTCAAGAGGAGTTGACAAATATGTTGATGTATTCGTTAAGGTTGGTTACTATTAAGAATAATTTAAATGCAGTGGTAAACGAACTATCGTTTATTTGAAACCGTGGTTCCACACCCCCATTCTATTAGAATTTAAAATAGAAATGTATTTATTAGGTCGCATCGGTTGTCAAATCTGGGAATGATAGTGTCAAACAAGCAGCTTTTGAATGTGCAGGTGAATATAATTCAAATGCTGGTGTCGTGTGAATATGCTCGCGGCGAAAAAGTTAGATAGTAAAGTTTGTTATATTTCAGATTCACTCTTAACGGAAGGCTTTAAAGAGTCTGAAGAAACTGGTACTGGATCGATTTTTGCAAATAAATTTTTAGTACACTTAGGACTAATCAAGGTGCAGTTTTAAAGGTTACGGGGTTTGAAACCCTATCCTTTTCTATGTTTTCTATGGGTAAATTTGCAACGACACTCGCAGCCAAAGAAAAAGAGATTAAATAAAAATAAAAATTGTTTAAAATAGCTTGATAAATCAGCAAGGTCATCCAATTGTCGTTTTTCACTTTGAAATGGTAGATTTTTTTAAAATTAATAAACAAGTTTGAAAAATGTCCGTTAATTTGAATTCTTGTGCTGCCACCTGCTGGCAGCGTGGGTAAATTAACAGACATTTTTCAAACTTGTTTATTAATTTTAAAAAAAATCTGCTATTTTAAACAATTTTTATTTAATCTCTTTTTGTTTGACGGCGAGTGTCGTTGCAAATTTACCCATTAAAAAGGATAGGGTTTCAAACCCCCGTTATATGTTTGCATTGTTTAATCGTAAACATTATATTAACTACAGTATCATTTATCTTAAGAGTGAAGATAAAACAGTGAAGCCACTAGCTGATGTTTCCGGGGTGCTCATAGTTCTAGAACATGCTGTGAGACAACCATACTTTTCCAGATCAACAAAAGAAATTTTGCAACTATTTCTTTCCAGAAGGTAGGAACAGTTATTAAAGAAATTTACACCACCTGTTTACTTATGTATAATTTGATTTTTAACTTTTACCAATTTCGTTTACAGATTTCATGAAGCAATTGAACAGACGGGGTCGATTAAGCATCGCTTAATGCAAACTCTGTATCAATATTGAAAGTATCATGATGCAAATAAATTACATTATCCTCTGTGGTAACGAGGTATTTTGTCTTCACATTTGGGGAGGGGAGTATAACATTTTTTTGAAGTGCAGAACATTCACATCACGATTTTTTTATAATTAAAATAGTGTAAATAAAATGTGTTGAACTATTAATGATGTAAAAACTTATTCCTCCCTAAATCTGCACAGTATACCCAGTATACAATTTCCCTAATGAAACCAAAAACTCGCATATGCTCGTTCTTAAAAGTTTTCATTATTTAATAAAAAAAGTGCTTAAATTAATGGAGAATGAAGTTACTTTATATTTGTACATCTATTTCCACTTCAAAGTCGATTATGGTGCACTTGAATCCTCTGAACCTTCACATTGGAAGTCCATTATTTCACTATCACTGTCCTCATCGCTCGGCGGTGTTTTCTTCTTTTTAAGTTGTCCTAAAGATATGATATACTGCAGAGAAAATTTGTTGTCGTCGCAGCTAAAAAGGACAAAAGTAAAAATTAAAATATGGAAGAAAAGTGTTGTAAGAATACTGTATTAACCGTGACACATTAGAGCTTACATCTTTTCCAGACTTTGCTGTTTAAGATGCAATATCCTTTGGAGATTGTGTAGAATAGACAGAATGTGCATTGATCGATCCTTTAGTTCTTGACCATGGGTGATCAAAAGGGTTTGCACCCACAGCAAGTAAAATTCCAAATGACTGGAAGATTCCAATTGATCTGCGATAAACGTGATTAGACTTCCCACATATTTATCAGGCAGGGAAGACAAAACTAAGCCAACTGTAAAATAAAACTGTAATGAATACGCTGAATGGGTAGTCATTACTTTCACAAGATTTTAAGTTAATTTTATCTTACTTTCTTCAGGTTTAATGCTTTCAAAAACTTCTGCCACCAGTTTTTGTTCGTTTAATTTCAGTGCCATCATCAGAGCTTTGCTAAAATCTTTTTCATGCAGTGTCGCACGTATGCTAGCAACGGTTATGTCCGTTTCCAACTCCAAGGGATCAAAAACTAAGTTGTGATCCAAAGAATATACCAGCAAGCCTTCAGTAGTTGCAGCTGCCCAAGAACGCCCTGTGAACATCATACAAATTGATTTATCAAACAAGAATTTGTACAGTTTCCACACCAGATAATTTTTTATGTAGAACTAATATTATTCATCTTGACTTTTTCATCAAAGACAATAGTAATCAGCTGATATATTAAATGTAAAACATTGATGGAAACGTCATAATACAAGTTACCAGTCAAAACGTAACAATGCAAATACTTGCCAGTAGGTGAAAATCTAACACATGTCACAGCGACTTCAGGTTTGAAAGCTCGAGCCGCCATATCACCCCTCTTTACCCCTGGTAAAGCTATGTTAAATGTGTCACCGTAATCTGGATCACGATTATCTGCTAAAGCTAAATTTCCAAACTCTGACATTTTACGACGACTGCGAAAATCCTACATGGAAACGAATATGAAATTTAGCAACTACTTTTTTATCTTGGTATCGTGATCTCAAAAGTAAATATTAACTTACGTCTAAGCCATCAAAAGACATGTTCTGGGTAAATTCAAACTTCTTTAACAAAATCTGTTCTTGGACGTGATAGATGCATATGTTCTTTGATTGTCCAGCAGCCAAAATGCACTGCCCATCTGCAGTATAACACAAAGACGTAAAAGCCCTAGCAAAGGTTAAAAAAAAACATACACGTATGATTAAAATTAAAGAAAATTAAGTAAACATTAAAAATTCTAAATATATTTCTTACTTTGTCTTTAATATTTGCTTTGCCGTGACAAGATCGGTTTCCTTGCAACCACTTCCGAGATCATTTCTCCCTTCGATGCTCCAAACCTGTGTTGCGGATTTTACGTCGAAAAAATTGATCTGACCATTTAAAGTGGCAGCTGCAATTTCGGCTCCATCAGGTCGAAAGGCTACGGCCAAAACTGAATTCGGAAAGAACAAAACGGAAATTAGAGTAGCAGTTTTCACAGTAACACCGCTTTCGTTTTAAATAAAGAGTTCCACTCACCATCTGAAGTCAAATTAATGGTTTCACGGATGCCCTTGCGAGAATATACATCCCAAATTTTAAATGTTTTATCCCAAGAACCACTGACTAACACGGACTCAACAGAACTAAATGTCAAGCTGTTTACAGGGGCTTCGTGTCCGCTAAAAATCTAAAGGAAGTAGGAAAAATTAACAATTCATCCACTGTTTAAAGTTGCATTTAGACAAAACACTTAACATATGTAATTACCTCTAAAAGATTGCCGTTCTGCATTGACCACACATATATTTCAAAGTTGTCTTGACCTCCAGCACAGACTATTTCACCGCTGGGATCGACAGCAAGAGATGCAAACTGAGTTGGACGCTTGGATAAAAATGTGCGAAAGTTGCGATATCTATAGAAATGATATTTCACTCAGTTTAACATTATCTTAATAAAAATGTCATCAGCACGTTTACTAAAATGTTCAAATAATAACCTGACAAGATCGAATGCTCGTACGGTGCCATCCAATGAAGCAGAAACAATCACTTTACCTTTCTGGCTATATGCAATGCCAGAAATGCTACTGGTATGCTCTGCAAATGTGACGAAGCAAAAGCCTGTACTATGGTCCCACAGCTTAACCTAAAACAATTATAGTAGCATTACAATATTATTCAAGTTTAAAACATTCGTTCAGATGTTAATTGCAAAGAAGCCTCATTCAGTTCACCTTTCCATCTTCTCCACCTGTTGCAAGGTTTTGGCCATCAGGTGAATATGTCAGGCATTTCATGTTGTTAAAATGCCCTTGTTGCTTGAAAATGTACTCTTCACCTTGCCAATCCCATACAATCAGTTTCCCCAAGCCCCCACAGGCAATTGCAATCCAATCTCCAGTAGAATTGAAGCTTACTGTGGAAATTACTTGTTCCGCAATGCTATAAAGTAATAGTAATTATAAAATTGTTATTTACATTCGCAAATATAATTACAAAAATGCATTAAGAATAAATTTACCTCAGTGAGTGAATAAGGCTAAAAGAAGGCATCTCATGAAGAAAGAAAGCTCCATTTGAAAAGCCGGTGATCATAATATGTGTTTTCTTATGAAATGCTGCAGCAGTTATTGTGAGGACACCGTCCCCTTTCACACCCTTCTTTGGCAAGTGTCTTTCAATCTTTTTGTAAACCGCCATTTTAATTTTCTCAGTGCATTTAGTTTCAGATTCATCTTCTATAGAGTGTTGTTCTTCTTCCATTTGCACTACCTGCTGCTTTCCAAAATCGTTTTCCTTAGGTATCAATTCTTCTAAATCTAAATTACACTCCCAGACATTCACAGCACCATTAATAGAAACAGTGTAGAGCTGATTATAAATTAAGGAATTTTCAGCTAATTACAAAAACCTATCTCTAGTCAAATACTAGACAAAACTGTCATTCATGAAACGTAAAGGATACATCGAGCGAATTTTCTTCAAAGAAGCATCCGACAATTTCATACTGGTTTCCTCCCAGAGAAACAACACCAATGTTTGTAAATTTTCCGATGGCAGTCACACGTGTACTACAATCCTTGGCGCCTGCAGCTAAAACCCTATAAAACAAAAACCATTGATTTATTTGATGTACTTTGATCCGTTCATGTCACAAATAAACTTGCTGTGAAATAGATATAATTACCTAGAATCTGAGGTCCAATCTAAGCAAACAGCATCATCGCTAAATCCACGTAAGACGTGGTGTATATCAGAAAATACATTAATGCAAGGCGTTGTGGCACTGGGGGCATTATATGTAAACACGGCATCTCGTTTTGCTATAGCGATGTACCTGAAATAATTAAAATAGAACATTATTGACCTCTTCCAATCAATGTATTGGTTGGTACAAATTATGTTCAATTTTAAATGGGTACTTGTTTAGTAGCACAGCACCACGCAACGGACCAATACTTAGGTTAGGTTAGTTCAGGTTAGGTTGTAACGTGACAAAAGTTGCACTGGAAATGCTTATAATAAGTTTTGTTTGTGCTTACACCCATACCTCGCTTTACGTTCTAGATATGTTCCGGGAAAGTTGGCCGTATAGCGAAAAAGCCGTATAAGAAATTAATTTTTTCTGCAATGTGATTTTCCTTTTTCCTTTCTTAAACGAAGTGAAACCCATAAGTTGTTTTATCGTGAGCCAAATCCAACCTTGTTTGTGCAAATTGGGGTATCACATTTTTTGGCCACTTTGTGGCCGTAGCATTGTGGGCCGTAAATCGAAACAGTGCCATAATTAAAGAAGGCCATTATAGTGAAAAGTCGTATGAAGAGCGGCCGAATAGCGAGATATTTGTGTATTTGTATGCGCGGTATGATATCTTTATCGGTTAAAAATGATATGGCAGATTCTTCATCGTGCACTATAAAATCTGATAATGGATTTTAAGTTCATAGACGCCATTCTGAAAACGAACGATTGCCGAGGTGTATGCGCGCGAAAACGAAACGAACAATATGCGCATGAGCACGGGTCTCGTGGTAATCTCAGCACCAACCATTGGATTTTGTGCTCCTTCTGCGTGGTGCTGCGCTACTAAACAAGTACCTTTAAATGCACTTACTTTCCATTAGGGCTGAAAGAAATATCGTGAATTTTCCCAATAAACCGTTTCCTTGCCAAAACGGTTTTACTTATTAGGCTGCACACCAAAGCATCTGATTCTAAAACAAATAAAAACAAATATTAAATATGTCATTGCCACATTTTAAAAACTGTAAACCTAGAAAACTTTCACAAACCTTCATTGATTGCAATCAGGATGTGGCCACATGGTGATACTGCAACATTACAGATGTTAAATCTACTTTCTATTGGTAATGTTTCAGACTTATTACTGAAATCAATTATACAAAATACGATTTTAAAAAATCTGTAAAGTGACATGCATACACATTTGAATGAACCGCCACAATGCAATGAACTTACTTTTTTAAATCAAAGAGAGAGACACGATTGCCAACTGGACTAATAACTGTGTTGTCATTATTTGTAAATAAGAGATTTCCTTTATGATAAACCGTTCCAAGAAGTTTTGAAAACTAAAAATGTAAAGAAATAATCAATTGACGGCACGCAGCATTCACGAGCTATATTAAGCCTATCAGCAATTGAACACGAAATTCTAATGCTTGTAATATTGTATGATATTATTAAATACACTAAGCATGTAAGTTAAATGCTTGACTTTTATGCATTGATGATTCCCTAATCCTATTATATGTATTATTTTAATTAAGCAAACTTAATTACCTTATAAGAAAACTTCATTTTCACAGCAGAACACGTGCAGCGTTCAGAACTTCGTATCAATAACTGCGCATAGCTCCATCTAGTGATCGTTTCCTAACACATCGCACACAACGGCAGCGACTCCTAGTGAGTGCCCGTCTCAAAGGGAATGCTACAAGTCATAGTCATAGTCATAGTCATAGTAATCCTGTGTAACGCACAGGGTGGCACGTATGTGCTCATTGGTTCGTTTTCGAACCCTCTGTGGTAACGAGGTATTTTGTCTTCACATTTGGGGAGGGGATTATAACATTTTTTTCCAATCTCCATTTAATTCCGCTATTGAGTAATTGGATGGCGTTCAGCAAACAAAGCTTTGATAATTCAATAAAGTTATTAAACGATAAACATGCCGCATGACCCTATCGCCATAAATGCTTATGTGATTACAACTACTTCAGCTAAGATAAGCTGCATTGTGGTTCAACGGCGATTCAAAAATGCAATCTATACAGAAAACAAACTATACACGTGGGGACTAATAAAATGACTGCAAAACTCTTTGTCTAAACAGGTATAATAATCATGCCATCAAAAATAATGCAAATGACTAAAATAGAAAAACAAAATTAAAAGCATATATATATGTATATATGTATATATATATATATATTAAATAAATAGTAAGCTAGCTATTGTGATAGCAAGGCTCGACGGATAAGGTTTCCATGTTTTTTTAAGGCTTTAATGCTCATATAACTTCAAATATTTCAAAATACTACCAATGGCTTCTTTAATCATACAAATAGATCATGAATGAAGCAGATATGAGTTGAACTCACTCAACTCAGATTTGGCGGTTTAACCATACAGTCAGCTAGTATGCTAATCGAAAATACATTTAGACTAGTAGATACCACCACACAGTACTCGTAAACCCGAAATATATACATAGTGCAGTGTTTTTCATAATCATTTGTAAAAGTCATTTTTCCAATAAGGGCCTAAACACACAAAATTTAAAGGCTGCAATGCAGATTAGCATTAATATATACACATGCATAAGGTGAAGAACAAATCTATTCTAATCAGCCAATGTACTTGATAACTATGACGATCTTTGAACCTTTTACATCGAACTAATTATCATTATCTTCAAAGTGAAACAGATGGATGCAAAATACTTTATCGAAGCCGTTTTAAGCCAGATTATATGGAGTTAAAAATCGGTTGCTTGGCATAATTGCTATAACATGGAAGTTGCGAGCTTGAAATGTTTATTTCTCTTAGGGTTTTTAGAGAATTGGAAATCTTGGATGGGTTTACAACGTTAATTAATCCGCGAGGAAAATGGAAAAGTGTATTCCTTTAAAAAATTGTGGATACAACTATATATATATACCAAAGCAAATTGCGAAATATGTCTACAGAGTCGCGAGTTAATATTGCCAGTTTATTAACCAGCTCAGGGATGCTATGCTTGTCAATCAGCAAAACTTCACGGATGAATTGATCATTAACAACAACAACAGCGTAGTGGACGAACTTTTGTACGTTGGTTACACCATCTTCGTGCCAGTCTTATGCACCTTTGGGATTGTTGGAAATTTGATCAACTTTATCGTGCTTTTACAGCCAGAATTCAAGAACAAATCCCCCTACATCTATTTACGAGGTCAGTCACGTTAAACTATTACGAACGATCGCAGAAACAAAATGTTTTGAATCAATAGATTTGTGGTATCTCGAAAACCGAGTTACTGAGGAAATTATAACCGGGCACGTGTAGACATCAAATACTTCCTTTAATCTCGAACCAAA